>CAJNIZ010024980.1:62958-80385 GCA_905231905.1 Symbiodinium pilosum
TTGGGCCCTAAAGTCTAGAAATGTTACCTGCATCGGGCTATTTTGGATCCTTAGCAGGAGTCCCAGGTTTAGAGTTGAAGGTCCTACGGCTTGGGGTGACACGTGTGTGCTTTCTGACAACGAAATTGTGGGATTCCTTGTTCTGGGATGACAAGCGTGCATCCAGGATTTTTTTTGAGGGGGGGGGGCACATGCAGGACCTTCAACAACAAAGACAACTTACGATGCGTAGGATGGAGGAAATCTTGCACCGCCCTATACCTACCCTAGGAATTGCAATATTTTGAGGATACTATGTGATGCAAGACTGCCTCCATTCACGATAGTGAGCAGTGAGGATGGTGGTGTGTTTGGTAGGGCACCGAGGCCTACGACATATCGGAGTACGTTGAACCCGAAGCTGTTACCCTCTTTGAAGGTAGTAGTCTTTCCCAGCAAATATGGAATTTTGAGAGAGACTACTGCTTGGAAATGGATTCTATGAGGGTTTCATGTTGAGGGCAAAGAAAATGCTACACATTGCTGCATCTGAAAACTTCTGGAACCGAAGCCCGCAAAATGACAGCGGAAGCAGGTGTGGCCGTAAGCAGCAAACCCCAACCCGAGACGGGCGTGAAAGCAGTCTTGTCCATTTGGTGTACGTTGGAGCTTTGTCGCTGGCTTCTGAAATGGGGTCCCTGGATGAGTCTCTTGCCCGGGTACAATTCTCTAAGCTGCAGAGAAGAATTGATGGGGTACACAGTGGATGGACAGACCCCTGCCTGATCCTATATGCCTGAATCCAAGGAGTCATGGTGCTATGGTATGCCGGTTTCATACTATATTATACTATCGCGATCCTTGTAAGTTCTTGAGGTTTGCTGTCGTGCGGATAGTGATAGGGCTCAGCATTTTGGGTCAGGTCCTCTCAAAACAGGGAAAGAGCTTGGATAGGGGGGGCGAATATAAATGTAGACCCTGAAATATTACAAGCCTTATTATGGGGACCCGAAGTGGCACCGCTAATTTTAGGAACCCCTCATAGTCATCAGAGCCTTAGATCATGCGTCAGACCTTCTTGTAGGCTCGGACCTTAAGCCCGAGGACAATGAAGTCGCCTAAACAAAACAGGGCTTCCTAGAATGTAGGGTGTTTGGTTTTGCGGTTTAGGGTTTATAAGGTTGTCTGGAGTCTAACCTGAAAGCTAATGCCCACAGCTCGAAAGCCCAAAGCCGAAATCGTACAAGAAGTGGAGCAATGTAGAAGCCTGAACAACTGCCAATATCATTCCCGAACAATCTTTTACCTAGACCTTGTATGTCTTACCTTTCTCAGACAAGGCCCCTTGATTTCCTGCAAAATGTATGACAGAAAGCCCAGCAAGAATAAGGAAATGCAGGGTGGAGGTATAGCCTCTTTCTGGCAACTATGCAACCCCTGTATAACCCCTATCATCATATACTAGGCCCCTATCTCAATATTACTATATCCCTATATAACCCCTATATAACCCATGTAGTTTCCATTTTCTTTTCCAGTACACCTAAAACCCCAAATGCTAGTCCATTTTCTTTTCCATTCCCCTATATACCCCTTATATACTAGGCCCCTACTCCACGCAAGTTCAAAAAGCCCAGGGGCGCCATCAATTCTTGTCGTCGCTTCGCGTTGCCCCGGGTGCGGCACCTCGACTCAATGGTGTGACCAGGGTTGTGAGGAGTATGCGGTTTAGGGTTTAGGGGCGCAAGAAGAGGGCTTTTTGGTTACCCCAACCCACGCAAGTAGGTCCCTATTAAAGTATACAGTAGTATAGCCAGATGACAGGTAGAGGGTCCCTGCCTGCGTGTGTAGCTGTAAAAGTTACAAGTCTCCCTAGATTCCTGCACAGTCTCCAAGGGCAGCAGTCCTGGGTTCCTAGCTGCTACGAATGCCCCTAACGTAGAAGCTTGATAACAAGTGTCACTACTCGGCCTCCTTAACATACCTCTAAAATTCTGCTCGATTTACGGCTCCTACGTCGGCTACAGTCAATAGTAGCCTTATTAAGGGACCCTTAACAGTGGACATTGGGGTCCGTTTTGTAGCTTAGTATAGTCTCTCATATACTCTCTAGCAAGGAACCCATGTGCATTAATTATGTGGGAAAATAATGGTTGTAGCTCACATGAGTCCGTAAACCCAATGCTCACCGGCCTGCATGGTGAGGCGGAATCGATCCCGCTTGAGATCGATGACCTGTTTGTCGTGGATGAGCATGCCGCCAGCAGTTTCTTGGTTTTCGTCATAAAGCATGACAACAGTCGATTATGGATCTACCCTGGAATTGCAAATAGTTGCCATTGCCATTCCCTTTATACCATCGATGTAAGCAAGTAGAGTAGCCCGAGATATGAGAGCTACCAGACCCCAGGGATGCTTCATCCCCAGCAATCACTCTTGAGGACAAGGTGTGGTTTCTAAACCATGTGAGTCCGCATGATACGGACTTAGCCCCAAAATTCGACACCTCAATCCCTGAACTCAAATGCTGGACCCTAAACCTCCGGCCTTTAACCCTCAAACTCTACAGCACAAGCCTTACGACCCCAAACTCACATTGCAAACCTTCAACCCTCAAGCTGTACACCCGTAACCTCATAACCCCTAAACCCAAATCCTAAAACTTCAACCCTCAAATATTCGGCCTAATCTATACTGGTATGATATTGGGCGGAGATCATCCTTAGGGTGTTGGGGGTTCATCTTTTAGTGAGGGGATTATTCCCTGCACTCCCTTTTTTCCCTCTCTATGACATTCGTTTCCATGTCATTGTCGATTTACACTTGATCCTCCGTTATTGAAGTAATAACACTCGAAACCCTAAACCCTCAAACTTGCTTAAGATCTTCAAGAATACGGTAGTTCGCACTTTCTTTTCCACGCCACTATATACTCTACATAATGCTCTTGGGGGAACAGGAAAACCCCATCTCTGAGTTGCAGCTGAGGTGTAGGAGCAGACCCTCCTTGCTCCAGCACTTCCTCTCGCAGCGTTGATAGCTCCTGGCCTGTGTTTTTGGAGGATCCTGAGAGGTTCGGGTTTAGGATTTAGGGTTAAGGGGTGGGGGTTTAGGGTTTTAGGGGGCTCAGGGTCTGGGGCTAGGCGTTGAAGGGCTTTTGAAGGTGTCGGTTTTCGGGATTTGAAGGGGTTAGGGTTTGTGGGTTCTAGTGTTGCAGGGATGATAGGGAGTCATCCTGAACATTATGCCAGGACTTCTGGGCCGTACCCACAAGCGTACCTTAGGGAGGAGAGGTCTTTCAGCTCGATCTTGTCGACAAGCACCTCCTTCATTAATATTAATAGTATTGGGTAATAGCAATAGTAATTGAAATTGTAATTCTAATAGTAATAGTTAAAGTAATAGTAATAGTAGCAGTCATACTAATAGTAACAGTAATAGTACTCGTAACAAAAATCACAACTGCTAATAGGTTTAGTATCAGCAATGAAAGTCAAATCGCCCGATTGGGATCGGCTTGCAAGATTGGACCAACCCACCGCGCACCCGTAGCCGCGTGTCACCGAAGTCCCGTAGCCGCAGTTGCTTTCAAGAAGTGTAGTAGTGCAGGGAACCCATGCGATGTATGGCCATGCCAAATATCCCTTTCCTTTGAATTACTACTGCTTCTGAGTGTACGCCCTTCGTTCCAACATTTCATTTGAGCATCCTTATCCCGTAATGGTGATAAAATGTGCGTGTAGCATGCCGGTCCGCTGTGAGGAACATATCATCACAGCAATACTGTCATACTAGTGGGTATTCGGGAATGGACGACTACGACCATTGAGACAACTCGTTTCCTAGTGCAGACAGAGGTGAGGTGTTTCTACTTCAGTTGGAAGAGATGGGTAGCTTAGTTGTTAATGAAATTTATACCCCAACACCTGAAGCTCTAATGAGTTCATGTAGAGCCCCGGGCCCCAAGCTTCAGATCCTCTACACAATAACTCTCAGATCCTAAGCCCTTAGCCCTGAATGCAAGGTGTCTGTGGTGACCCGGAGGATAGCCAGGCTGGCAGCGTTGTTGTGCCTTGGTGATTGCTACGAGGTGGTTCCGACAAGTACTTACACGAGCTGTTGTATTCTCTTTGCTTGTTTTACCCGACTTCGGCTTTAGCTTTTAATGAACGTGCGCTAACATTGTGGTTCTTAGCCAAGATGAAACGGACCCTACCATGCAAGAAGTCTACTTACGGCACGTAGCCATGTGGCATTACATGCGACTATCGGAGATTGCACGGTTTTCACGGGTGGTTGAAGCTAGAAAGTGACTAGGCAAGCAAACCAGCGAAAGCAACGAGAGAATCAGGCATACCAGAGCCAAGTATGTATATACAGATCATATACATATGTATTACACTGACCAGTTCCAAGGTAACTCTATAGGATTATGTGGGGCACAGGTTCCAGATCGTATGGGTCATTGTGCAGGGTTTGGATTTAGGGTTTAGGGATATTACTGCCCAGAAAAGCAGAGCCATATGGAAAAGCAAATGGACCATGAGATGGAAGCTGGGATCACATCATGATACACAGTGGTTTTTTGGACGGAATTGTTTTCGCACGGAGGAGAGCTCGAAGGTTTGCCTTTTCAAGATTGGAAGGCGCAAGAGTTGTGTTTGCAGCCCTGTGCAAAAGTGCACAACAATTATTTTTTCATGGTTGGAGACTTGAAGCTTTGCCTTGCAAGGTATGAAGGACCTACAGTAGTCGAACAGAACATGTTTTTTGAACCTTGCAGATCGGTGAAATTGTGGTCCCGCCCTAGGTATAACAGGGAGCCAAAGAGGACCATACTTTGATTGATCCCCCATACTTGTTTTAGAGTGTATAGTCCCAAAACCCTATATATCCCCAGTTTGAGTTTATGGATTCTTCAGGCGATGTTGGGTAAAACTCAAATGCGAAGGTGGCGTCTAAGCCCTGGAGGAGGGAAAGGTTTGGGGTTTGGGGCTTAGGGATGTTGATTTCCATGGAAATGGTCCTAAGCCCTAGGATGGACATACTTTTGACAACCCAGTTCATAGGGATAATTTCTTGAGGTTGTATAAAAACCCTGCCCCAGAGGATTATGTCCTGCCGCGCCGTGAGGTGCAACATGATAAGAACAACAACGCTGACAAAACGATAAGGTTCAAGTCTAGGAAGCACGATAACTCTAGGGTCCCAAGTATGGACCCCTAATAGGTGCCCTTAAGCCCTTCAAGGGAATCTAGAGACCCTTATCGGTACATACACGGCATATAGTAGGTATATTAGGATCCCAGGGTTAAGGGCCCATACTAGGGGCCCATGGTTTCAACTTTCCAACAAGAGGAAGACACAACGATAACACCATATTGTGATAAACAATGGAATGGCCTAAACCCTAAACCCCTAAATGGAATGTCCTAAACCCTAAACCCCTAAATGCAATGTCCTAAACCCTAAACCCCTAGCCCCACTTGCATGATTAATGCAAAATGCTTCACTCGGGGGCTTGCGCCTTCCTGAAGCTCAGGTCAGCGACTGCCGCACCGAGCGACCTGCAAAGGCTGGGGTCGTGGCTTCCAGAAAATAGGGGCTTTAGGGGGTTTAGGGTCTAGAACAAGAGGTATCTCGCCCCCCCCAATAGTGGATAATCATATGGAAAAGAAAATGGAAGCTGGGTGTATATAGTGGTTTGTGGGGATTGGGGTCTCCCAAGTTAAAGAAATTGCCATATAAGCAGAAGGACCTTGCATGCAAGGCATGGTGTCTCCACAGGCAAGATTGAGCAAAGGCGTGCTTGGGGGATTATTGTTAAGCTTTGGGTCCTGATTTGATCACCAAGGGTTTGTCAGCTTTTTTGGGATTGGCTGTGTCGCATGCTCAGCAGGAGTTGTAAGTGCAGAGCTGGCGTGTTGAGAGTTGTAGGTCTTGGCTTCAGGTTGTATGGTCCAGGCTCAACGGCGGTTACACGGGGCCTGGACCCATGAAAATTGAATTGAATACTTGATGTTGCAACAGGTCAGGTGGAGGTTAGTGTCCCTGAACCCTAAACCCTAAACCTGTGTCATGGGTAAGAGGGGCATAGGCAAAGCGTCTGGCTGCAGACCTTTGGCTTCTTGTTTGATGTGGTGGACTTGTAACCTTTGGTGTTTTCATGTGACATGTTCCCTCATTCTCCACAGATCGTTCTACTCGTGAAACGCCACACCACAACTGCGGCTTGATGGCAGTACCTTGATATGTTGACCAATGAGATCAACCAAATAAATTTCGGAGCTCAATGATCCATTAGTAATCCTTTTGCGAAAGCCGTGTACTATGGTGGTAGGTCCTTTTCCCCCAACAGGAGAAGCACGTCATGCGAAACCGTTGCCACACGCGTGTGAGCCAGCCGCCCTTGCAAATGTGCCAGCATCCCAGCTCAGGGTTTTAGAGTCTAGGGTTCACCTAGAAAGCCTAGAAACCCATAATAATGGGCTACTTTAACCCAAGGTAGTAGGAAATTAGGGGAAAGTTGCTTATAATTTTTGGGTAGCTGGCTTTCTAGGCAGGGTTTTAGGTAGATTGGGGTTTGGGCTTTCCAGGGAAACCAGTAGTGTTCAGTTTCTGTGCGCCCCAATCTTTATACTTAATTATTTTGCGACCCCAAAGTGCAAGTAACAATAAGTTGAAATACCTTAAGAAAAGCCTTGCAGCATTCGTGTCCTTCAAGTCCAGAACCCTAAACCTCTAAACCCTAAACCCTAAACCCTCCCCAGTTGGCTGCATGCTGTAAAGCAAGGATCAGGGTTCCTTGCACGGCTCGGATGCAGCCAATAACCTGTTGGAAACACTTATTGAGGGAATGTTAAGGTTATATATACGGGATTTAGGCTTCAGGGTTTAGGGTGGGATAATGGAAAAATACATGGAAACTACTATAGTATATTGGGGTTATATAGGGAACTTTAGGGTGACGACCCTTGCGTTCTGGAATCCCCCAAATCTGCTCTGGTA
Organism: Symbiodinium pilosum; assembly: GCA_905231905.1. NCBI lineage: Eukaryota > Dinophyceae > Suessiales > Symbiodiniaceae > Symbiodinium > Symbiodinium pilosum. The sequence continues at coordinate 69,946 of CAJNIZ010024980.1, forward strand.
TAAGCATATCCTTTTCCAAGAATGATGCCCTCAAGCCGAAACCCTGCACCCTAATTCCCTGAATCCTAAACCCTTGACGCTAAACCCTAAATCCTAAGCTCTAAACCCTAAATCAAGCCCCAAGCCCTAGATCCTGACCCCTAAGCACTAAATCCTTGCCTCGGCAAAGGTCCTCGGCTACCGCCTGCACCGGAGTTCACCAATCTCGAGTCGTGCACAAGGCTGAACCAGGCGCTTCCTGCAAGAGATCTCTATCAACAGGTTAGGGGTTCAGGATTTTAGGGTGGAGGGCTTTAGGGTTTAGGTTATCGTGGGCTAAGGTTGAACCATGCGCTTGGAGCAAGAGGTCTCTGTTACTTGACCCCTTCAAGGAACCAACTCTGGAACCCAGACGAAAAAGTCCATCATTACTACATTGGAGATTCTCTTGGGAGGTGCCATGTTTGGGATCCTTTGTGGGCTCTGGGTACTAGCAGGTATAGGGCTCCAGGATACCTCGGACTTGTGATTTTGTGTTGGGCAGGGAAAGCGCGTTTGGTTGGTAAATAAATTCAGTATAATTCAGTCTATGAAGCCTAGAGCCCCACCTTGGTTGAACACTGCTTGCGCGTATGGGGTTTAGGGTTTAGGGTTTTGTCGGTCTTTATCAGTTTCAGGTGTTTGGGATTTGAGTTTCAGGGTTCAGTGAGTTTTTTGGGGGGGGCGTGTCCTTGTTCGACTCGTGTGCGCTAATCGGTCAAAATAGATGTCCACTGCAAGCACTACATCCAATGCACACCCACGAATCCCCATATAGCTCCATATATCCCCCACAATGCCGCTTTTCGAAACTCAGATACCTTCCAAATTGGAGGCCGTTAGACCCTGCGTAGACCTGAAGTAGTTGCCAGGTGGTACTGTCCCGGTCTTCGCAGGCCGATTTGGTGGTCCTGAATCTTGGTCCTATCTAGGGTATACGGTGGGGTTGGGAGGTTGCCTACCCCCTAATCTTTACCTGTAGGGTTTGAGAGGGGTTTCGGGGGCTAGGGATGCGCATTTCTACTAAAAGGAACTTAACTTTCAAGTGCCAGGGACCCTCATGGATGGATCAACTTGGGTTGATAAGTCTATAATGGATTCTATAGGGATTATAGGGTATATATTGGGGTCATATTAGGATAATGAAAATAGAATGGAACTACTATAGTTAATGGGTTATATAGGGATGATATGGGGATTAGACACTGTGTTGCTTAAGTAGAGCTGTCAGTTTAGGGTCGGTGCCATGTGAGCTTGCACTGCTAGGGGATTCAAGTGGCATGGCTGACTATGATGATCATCCGGCCTCTGGCTGATCCCTTCATACTGATATTAAACTCACACCCCCCGCCCCCCCCACCCCGATTTTGAATGTCTCCCCCAATCCTCAATGTATCGGGTAGTTGTGGGGGAGCATTTAAAGTTTGGGGTGGTGGGGAGTGTAGAATACCGGTATGGGGAGGGATAAGTATGGAATGAGGACTGGATCTCCATAAATCAGCCGATCCCTTCATTCCAGACCAACAGAGGCAGGTCATCATCAGCCTTGTTGTCTGGCTCTCTACTAAAGCTGAAGGGTGCCCGTTTCCGACATCTCATGCATCGCTTCAGTGACCCCGCTCCACCCACAGCACGGTGGGCATCCACGCTATGCCATTGAAAGAGCACGGTGTCACTGCTTCATATGAAGCAAGCTTTCAAGAACGCACGTTTTGCGTTTAGTGTTGTGTACCCTAAGCCCCGAACCCCAAACCCTAAACCCTAACCCCTAAACCCCTAAACCCCTAAACCCTAAACCCTAAAGAACCCCAAACCCAAGAGCACGCCGAGGAATTTACCGGACCAGTGGGGCACCGAGGCGAACAAAGCACGGGCCTTCATGACCTACTGCGCCTGGTCCCTTTGGTTAGGTTGGGTTTAGGGTTTAGGGTTATATTGGCATTATTTGGGGACGATGGAAAATAGAATGGAAACTACTATATATAATGGGGATGCAGGGGATATGTAGGGATTTCAGAGCCTTTGGTTAGGGTTCAGGGTTTAGTGTTTGAAGTAGGTCCCTTTGGTCAACCCTAAACCTCAATCTCCCCAAACAAGCAATCCTCGGAACCCGGGACAAGACCAACTTCCTCTGATCCTAAACTCAGATATCCCTCTTTCGTGTCTATGATAGTCTATAATCCCTACCGAATCCGCATCTTCTATTGGGGGTGTACCGGGTTGGGTTGACCAAGATCCTAAACAGCGGAAGGCTTTCAATTTTCAGGATTGTCGGGCTGGGCTTGTGATCCACCTCGCCTGAAGTTATGCACAGCAGGGATGCTATGACCAGTTGGAGTGGGTTTGGGATTGGGGGTTTAGGTGTTGAAGTTTCGAGTTGCAGGGTTCGTGGTTTTGGCTCAAGCCTTCTTCTGGTTCACCCACCAAAAAGTACTCATGTGGGAATCTTTCAAGAATGTTCTTGTATAATCCCGAATAAGGATCTTCCCATAATCCCTAACCCCTAAACCCCTCATAACCCCCTTACAATGGCTGAATGCTACTTGAAGCTGAGTGCACGCTTTACTCAGCAGCAGAGATTTTGACTCAACAACTGGTCGGAGTGCCTGAATGTAGGGGCGAGAACACGGGTAAGTATGGGGATTATATAGGGGTTATCATAAGGATCCACTCCACCACTCTACCTCAAGCGCCAGTAAGAAGTCCATCAGATTCTGATTGGAGTTCTTTAAAACCGTCAATCCTACTTGGGGCCCATTCTAACTCGGAATGATCATGAAATGTTGGGACGCCCACACGGGGAACCCGTGTTGTGAGAAACCGCAAGATATCAAACATGGAGAATCGAAGGACAATCCAATCCGAAGAAAAAAAAAAAGAAGAGAAATGGAACCTATGATTAGGTAGGGCCATGCTGTATTTTAAGGGTATGCTATATAGTGCATTATGTATGGGGTCATCCAGTATGTTTCTACCGGGATGTTATATAGTTTGTAGAACAGCTCAGGCAATACGCTCACCGCAGGCGCGAATACCAGCTTTGGGACGACAAGCCTGCAGCATGTTGGTTATATAGGGTTTAGGGTTGAGGGTCATGCATGGGTTGTGGAACTACGCAAAACGATTGGCTACTTTATGCGAAGGCAGTAGCAAAGTAGGGGAAAGTAGATTATGATAATAGGCTACTGGCCTTCTATGTACAAGTAGGAGTTAGATAGGCAGAATATTGGGGTTGGTTAGGTTTCTTACAGGAGGAGTAGGCTTGTCATTTCACAGAGGTTGGGGTTTGTCTTCTTATGGCTTGGTGTGTTTGGAAGAACCTGTGGCGGCGCGTGGGTTTCAACAAAATCTTGTCCGAGATTCAATTCCCGGTGAAAGCGTTATATATGTCTATATCTGGTAGTTTCCGAAAATCAGGATTCCCTGCACATGCCCCAACACGCACTAGAATCATTATTATGGAAACCACCTCCCCCAAAAATGGTACCCACTAATGTTAGGAACCCCCCGCCATATACATACATACGTACAGTCTCCCATTGCTGCTTTCAACCAGGTTTTGGGACGTTTGCGGTTCTTTCAGTTTCTGCCAGGGCGCGGGTCTACCTAGACAGCCTTGTTACCCATAATAATGGACTACTTTCTTTACAGGTGGTAGAACATTTGCGCACAGCAGGCTATGATTATGGGCTACTGGCTTTCTAGGTAGGGTTAAGGGTTAAGGTGTAGCGCATATTCTCAGGGTAGCTGCACGTTTGACGCGTCCTTTTAAGGTTGCTTGGAACGCATGTTTCCAATTGGAAGGAGCCAACTTCACGCTGCGAGGGTTGGGGTTTAGGGTTTAGGGTTTAAGGTTGAGGGCTTGGGGTTTAGGGTTTAGAGTTTAGAGTTTAGGGTTTAGGGTAAGGGTTGGATTGCGCAACTTAAGTTACTATACTTGGGAAACATTATAATTTAGTATAGACACCCATTATGGTAACTCAAATTAAGTTCCATAATGCCCTACATTCCCCCAGTTTCCATTTCATCTTCCATGTTCTTTTCCATTTGATTCTCCATTATAGGGGGATAATATAGCTTAAATTGAATTCCTGAACAGCAACCCAGTAGAGGGTTCCATATTTCAGTGGATGGTACGGAGAGCCGAGGTTCTGCTTGGCGCATGGCTTGGTTGTATCTAGGGCTTAAGTAGGGGCTTGAGGGATTGTAGTGGGCGTTTATAGGGATGAGGAATTATGGGGGAGGGGGGGGGGCGTTTAGGGGTTAAGGGAGTTTAGGGATTATATCGAGGGTTTAGGGGTCATAATGGGGTGTTCAGGGATTAAGTTGGGGTTTAGAGATTTTTTTTGGGGGGGGATAGGGCATTAGAACGAAGAATGGACAAGAAAAGGGAAACAACTTTTTGGAGGTTTGGCGGGTTCAGCGGAGAGCTTGGCAGTCTGAAGAATTGTCTCTACTGCATCCAGCATGGATTCACGCAACTCAGAGTTTGAAGACCTAAGCCCTAGGTCGCTCAACCCAAACCCAAAATCGTGTATCCGTAGTGCTCCTACTGCATGGGGTTTGATCAGTCCAGAGGCGGCGGAGGCTTCAGCACCTACCCTAAGCCCTTTAGACCCTAAAACCCTTAACCAACCATGATTATTTACTGTCTCTCACGGCGGTGGTGATAGTGATGATGATGGCGGTGCTGCTGCAGCAGTACTACTGCTGGTGATAGTACCATACTGCTGGTGGCAGCATCATCCCGCAGTGGCGGATCCCCTTCTTACCTCTGGCTAGCAAGCGACGAAGGAACTAATCCTTGTCGTATAGAGGTCCCTATATGGGTGGTTGTCAAAATTATGGTCCCTTTTTGGATCCCTATTATAATGCGGTACCCAATATGTGGGGTACCCAAAAAGGGACCATAATTTTGACAACCACCTGTATAATCTCAATAATAGCATAGTTTCCATTCTCTTGTCCCTTCCCTCTACAGCCTGCTCTTGGGGTGCGAGAGTCCTCCTTCACCTGGCTAGCTTTGAAGGATGTAAAGCACATGGCCATTCCTTAGCGTATCAAGATGGCCCCTGAATGATGAGGGGTTCGGGAGCCACTTAGAACTTTGCACTCTTCTGTCCTGCATGGGAGTCCTCATTCTGAGAAAAAGCCTAAGCCCTTGAATCAATAGATTTTGACACTAAACACCCATAACCTCAACACCAAATCCCTGAAAACAACAAGGAACAGCTCAGCCCCCTGAACCCCTGACCCCAGAAACCTTGAGCCTCCTAAACCCTGACGCCGGTCAGGCTTGAATCACGTCATGTTCGTGCACTCCAGCGGCCATGAAGTTTTCGATCTTTCAAATTAATCAAATTTAAGTTGAAGTGCCGGGTCCGAGCATGGCTTTAGGGCTTAGGCTTTTGTAGGGGTTACCCAGGGGTTACATGGGGATTACAGGAACAACGGAGCATCAAATGGAAAATCAAGTGGATAATTCAATGGAACACGAAAGGTTCATAGATTCTCAGAGTCAGCAAGGCCCCGTGGTTGATGAAAGACACGGCACAAAGAGGTTCTCTTGTAGCGCGCGGGGTACGCTGTGCCAGTTAGGCATCTTGCGCCAGAGATGTCGAAGGGTAGAAGCTCCCAATGCTAAGTCTTCAGCAAACCCTAGGGGTCCAAGTACCTAATAAACATATACTTACCCAAAACCAACACTATAATTACTATTACCCCAAAACCCAAGTACCTATATAATTATTGGGTACATGGACCCTTAGGCAAAACGGACCATGTTCAGCAACTTTGTCTGATCCAAGTCTTCCAATGGAACGAGGTATGCCCATAAGTGGAAAATATTGAAAGGATACTGCGGAAGCCCGTGTAGTCACGTCTATTCGAACCATGCTGGCCTCTACTGTATCTCTGTGGCTCGAAGTCTGTCTCGAATAAAGGTCGGTCTTAAATCCCAATATAACCCTAAACCCTAAACCCAACATAGTAGTTTCCATTTTCTTTTCCATTATCCCAATATAACCCCTATATAATCCCTGTATATACCCATAATAATTACGGTATTTCTAGCATCCCTAGGTCATGCACAGACTCCAGTATCAACAATAGTACCAACAATGGTACCAACTGTGGGCTACTGACTTGGAGCCTAGGGTATAGAGTGCAGTGTTCCTCATATGACCGCAACAAACATCACTTGAAGGGGATCTTAAACCTCTTTTAAACCACCAGCAAAATCCTATTTTAGAAAGAGCCAGCCCAAACCCTAACTCAAAAGACCCCAAACCCTAAGCATGAATCCCAAATCTAGACCCGGAACCCTAAACCCTGAACCCAAAAAGGATCTAAAGTACTTGCGGACAGTCTGAGAATTGTTCCAGGAGCTTCCTTAACCAATGGTTCTGAACTACTGTTTTACCCCAGAAAGCCCACTGCCCCTGAAGTTTATATAGGGTTTAGGGTTTAGAGTCCAGGGAATTTGCCTTGCAGCATGTGAGTAGTATTTGTACCGGGAAGACTATAGTCCCCAGCATAGTAAGATTATGTCTTCCTTTTGGGTTTAGTATTTCCTGATAAGAATGTGATCTTGTTTGCTTCAGCCACCACACAAATCCCTACTCATGTTAGCCATCTCCACCTATGGTTGTGGTGATATTCATTGATGAAGGGGTGTTGGGCTCCTTGGGGAGTGCATGGCAGGCATCCTTCCCGTTACGTTGGGGTGCCTGGTCCTTTCATACAGATGGACGAATTCGTTCAAAAGCTGATTCAATCAGACGGCTTCAGCAAGTTTCTCCGAGCATACAGTCAGGAGAGAGTTTAGATGCGTGCTCAGCTTCCTTAGTTCCCGCCTTCATGTTCAAGACATTTCGGAAAGCCAGAGACGGGAACGAAGCTCCCACGATTCCGGAGCCGCTTTAGTAGGGCCTGGCCAACCACATTTGTTTGGAGATCCTCCCAGCTTCCGCTGGTCAGAGCATCATGGAGCAAGCCGGATCTTTCGAGTCAGAGGGCTTGGAAGGTCTTGAGGGGCAACTGACCGTTTAGAGTCAAAGAGGCTTTCGGGCCCAGGCCAAAGCTTTGTGCAGGATAAGCGTCGGTCACTTTGACATTTGGGTGCCTCCTAGCAAAAGGGCCTTGACTGAATGTTTCGGCATAACCCCTACCCATGATTTATAGGGATTATAATAGGGATCCAAATATTAAGGCCCTTAAAAGGAGGTGGTTGATTAATCATGGGTCTACATTAAGGGCGACACAGACCAGAATCCTGCAGGTCAAAAGCTGCCTTTATTTGCTGGCCGCTAAGCCTCTGCCGGGATGGCACCACGCTGCATAAGCTGAAAGAACTAATATAGGGGCTCAAAGAATTATCAACATTATGGTTCCATATTCCTTGTATAATTAAAGTATATGGTGCCTCAAATGGACCTCAAAATGATATTGGTAATTATTCAGGCCCCTGTACTATCCCCCATCCAGTACGGCTTGGCAAAGCGCAAATGCCCCGCACGCCTGGAAATGATCTCTTCAGTGACCAGTAAAGAGGGAATTTTGCATTTTGCTTGCCCTGTCTAATGATGGTTGGTTTGTTAGTCCTCTACCCATGCCATTCTACATGTACGGGTGGAACTGTACGCGCCCTTTTCGACAAACTCCCTACAAGAGCCGCTATGCTCTCTACAACAGCTATGATAAGCTGCTGTGTACCGGTTGCAGAAATTGTCACGGCCATGTCCGGAAATCTGTTTCCTAGTCAAGGGCTCTTAGATAGCACCAGCAGCACGGTCTAATGGCACTGCCATTAACACATGGCCCCAATTATCTACTCCACCCTTACCTACATGTGTGTGGGACCTTGCTGGTGCTGAAGGCGGGGTGGGGGAATCGAATCCCAGCGGCTACTCCTGTACAATCCACACATACTCCACTATCACGGCCCCGTTTCCCATGTCTGCTTCCCGTCAAGCACCAGCAAGAACAAGAACAATAATAAGAAGAGGAGGAGACAGTGAGGATCCTTCGAAACTTCAAGTTATTCTGATGGTGCCAGGGCAGAGGGCTTGGCAAGAAGCTTGCGGAACCCATGTTTCCCCGGGACGCTTGCGAGACTCCTGCAAGGGCTGCGCGCCAGGTGCATGTCGTCAATTCTTGTCGGAGAAGTCTCTGAGTGAGGGGCTTTCAGACTTCAAAGCCAAAGAGTTGCCGGAGCGCAGATCCAGGGCCCTGTTGCTCGTCAAGGGGAAGACGTGGTACACCCAGAAACCATCCCATTAGATTGTCGCCGGGGGAGTGTATTCGTATTCTTCCAGGCTCTTAAGTCCTAGACCCAACCTTCATCCTGCGACTGTTGCTCCGGGGCGACTCCAGTGAGACTCTGTTAGAGTCAATTTTGAACCATCCTGAGCCATGACAGCATGACTGCCAGTAATTTGCCGCAAGCATAGCGGTGGCACGTGTGCATTTGTTCACGTTCCATGTTGCATGGCAATGAGGTGGCCATATGAACTTCTGTTCCTGACTGCCAGCTGTCGTATCCAGATGCTGAAGACTGGAACTGGTACTTACCCTAATGCAGACCCCAATCCTCATTATGGGGACCCCCCAAGATGGCGATGGCACCCCTAATCTTAAGAAACCCCCATATAGCTACCCACCCCTGACCCTAAATCCTAAGCCCTTAACCCTAAACACTATGATATAGCTACCCACATTGCATTCCCCTTTGCAATACCTGTGGCAGTAGCAGACGCGTACAAAAGTTGCGGAGGCTTGGAATGCAGATCCGGCGGGCCGTAGGTTTTGGGGTTTAGGGTTTAGGGCTCAAGGTTTTGGGTTTAAAGGTTTAGGGTCTGAAGATATCACCTAACACCGCCCCCCATCATCCCTTCATACTCCCAAACCCTAAACCCCAGATATTCCCAGAGCCCTAAAGGGCCCACCACTCTTTGACAACCCCCCCATACAAGCTTTGTGCCATCTGCGCTTGAAAGTAGAGAATGTAGGAGATAGAGCAGGGATACAAAGTTCAGGATTGGGCCAAGCATTGAAGTGCAAATCTGAGTTCTGGACCCCTTTAGGGTTTAGGGTTTAGGATTTAGGGTTAGGGAGGAATCTGCGCCTGGTCGATCTGCATTCCCATTGTTGCTGCCACGGCCGTTCATTGTCAGCCACCAGGGACGGTGTATTCAGCAGCCGCGTTCCAGCAACATTATCGAGGCCTCAGCATTTCATACAACCCTCCCGTTACGTGTTTCCATGATGTTAGCCACATAAGATTTGGAGTATGTTTCCTCCAAGAACTTGCACGTTCATTGAACATGTGTTCACCTACAAAACATAGCCTAAGGCTGAACCAATATGCTGCTTCCCTGCAAAAAAGTGGCGGCAACATCTAAAAGGTGGAGCCTTGAAGGGTAGCGCTGATCTCCAGACCGAGTAGACCAAGGTGGTATCGGCCTCCTTGCCCCGATGACCAGGGTAGTTCATGTAGGTTTCAGGTGCTTGGGGGGTTGTTCATGCAACAAGCAGACAGGGCCCTATGAAGCCTAAACCTTAAACCTTAAACTCTAAGGGTAGGGGCAGGGGCCGGCTGCATCCTACCTGGAACTACCAGTAATACAGCCGTCTGTTGACAGCTTGCAACAGCGAGTTCGCGAAGCGCAGAAAGTCATCTTGCTTCCTACCTCTGCCTTGTTCTAGGCAGGGAAAGCACAAGTTTCACCAGGTGATAACCCTACAGTCTCCCATCATAACTAATGCAGGGTTTAGGGCTTAGGGTTTAAGATTCCAGCGCTTTTTACGGTTTTTCTTCACCCAAATCGCTGCACAGAGGGGAACTTATTCGACTGCAAGCTAGCTTCCCCACATTGGCCTGCAGAAACCTTTGTTTTGCATTTGACGCCCGGAGAACGAATCCAACCACAAACCCCATAGACCAGATGCCCCCGCAAACCCAAACAGCCAACACCCTGAACCCCCAAAATGCCTTACTTCAGAAACCTTCAACCATGAGGCTGTTTCTGTTGAAGGTGTCTTCATTTCTAGCCGTTAATCCTTGTGCCTCCATCACGCATAAGAAAACGAACAATAAGTAACCGCTTGTTTGTGTGTATTTTCCCAGCCTCATCGATTCGCGCCATAATCCCACTTACGTGAAATGAAACCCATATGTCCTTCTACTTCGTGATTCCACAGATCTCTCAGGGCCCTAAACCAGCAATGTCAGCTTAATCCACGAACCCCAAGCCCTAAACGCTATTCCTGACGGCTACAATCAGTTTCAATGCTCCAAAGCTATCCCTCGGGTCGTAGCACGGGCCGTAGTATGGGCTCTGAATCTCTTTAACTGAGCACGCATATACCATTGAGGGCCCCTAGATTCTCCTTAAACCGCAAACCTAAACCCTAAATCCCAAA
>CAJNIZ010024991.1:3823-22263 GCA_905231905.1 Symbiodinium pilosum
TCTATATTGGGGTCCCTTTATTTGGGGAATCTACCATATGGACCTTTTGGGATCATAAATCTTGGCATCCTAAGGTCCTAGGGCCCTGGGGAGGGATCTCCTGCTTTTGCGTATGTCTGCGGATCAGCGTGAAGCAGGGTCTGACTGAGCGATGCGAGCATCTCATCTCCTCCGGGAAGTTTGGCGAGGTTTTCCAACAAATTACGGAACCCTGTTTTGGAAGCCCTAGTTACAGTATAGTAGTTGGCGCGGTAGGTAAGGTTCTTGAGAAAACCCAGGTTTGAACTTGCCGTGCGTAGAGTTCGCGGGTGTGCAGTTTGAAGCTTCTGAAACGTGGGTGGGGAGAGTGTGCCGAAAATCACAAAGTTGACAGGGCCAAGTGCTCAGCTTTGCGGCAATTGCCAGCCGTAATGAAAGAGTGGAAGGTGCGCTGGCAGAGAGAGCTCAGAGCGTTGGGGTCACAAGCTGGTCCCGTCTTTCGAAGGGCCTCAAGCAAATCCAGCTACGAGCAGCGGCAGACAACTGGCTGCCACTGATTGTATAGTCCCTGAGCTTAGTGAAGGTGTGGCTTAGGAAGTATTACTGCAAAACAGGATCTTTTTTTCGCCTTGGGGGGAATGAGTCATCATCAAGTGTAGTGCAGGTGGAGAAGGGCAGTCCGCAGTGGCTCTATATCTACGGAATCTAAGGCACAACTTACCTCTGGTTAGCAAGGAATGAAGCAGACGTTGCCATATTGCATCATTGAAATATACAAGGACAACCGCAAAGATATCTTCCTGTGTTCTTTGCTAACCAGACATAAGATCAACAAATATGGATCCATTTGCTGGTACCAGGGCTTAGCATAGCTGTCCCAGAGCACAAAGCGGCACAAAAGCATTTCACACAATTTAGGGCGTAGGGCTTATTTGAAGGGTCAGTATATGTGCAACCTGTAACAGCCACACAAAGGACCCCAGCTGTCCGAAGTGTTAACCTACTTACTCGTGCCCCTGATCATCCAAGTTCAGCCCAGGTTTGGTTAGCTCCCCTAAACCCTAAAGAGGGGCTCAAACACGATTACCATTATCTCTTGTTGTTACTTTTGGTGGGTGAGGGCCCAAACTAGGTTGAGGGTTTAGGGTTTAGGATTTGTTCCAACGCTCAGCGCAGAGCTGCTGTCCTTTGAGCTGGCTGTGTAGACGCAGGCTCTACGGAGTTCCGGGCAGAGACTTGCACGTGGCAGCTGCCTCTTTGTCCCAGAAAAAGGTGCCCTTAGCTTCGTCGCTTCAGGACCAAAATTTCTCAGGCCCCGTGACTGCTGTTGTGTATAACCACTGATGATTTTTCAAAAGCTCCGGAGAGCAACTTTCATTACTGGGTCTTAGTAGGGAACAGGGGAATCTAATAAGCAATCCCTTATTCCTACCAAGCCCTAGTCAGTTCTGGGCTTGTCTCATAGACAGATCCCCACCATTTTTGGTGTCTTTTGTCGTGCCTTCCCCTATACTTGTGATCCCCTTATAGCCGCTGTATATCCCCGGGATAACGAAGAGTACCCTCGTTTCAAGATACTTCCCATTTAGACCTGGTAGTGGACCTACATTAGGCTTTCATGCCTTGAGTATTACTGAACAGTCGCCAACGTGGTGGTCTCAGATTCCCTGTATAATCTGTCAACCCTTAAGTTAACCCAGTTTCCATTTTGCGTTTCATGTTCCATGTGATTCTTCATGATTTTTAGTCATGGAGGCCCCCTGTAGTAGAGGTGGAGCCCATCCGTACAGTGACCTCCGCTGCCTGCGCCTGGCTCCAGAGATGTTGGGTCTGGGAGACACGAAGCTCCCAAACAGAGCAGGCCTCGATCTCAATTTCTTCCAGACGGTGGGACTAGGGGAAAGAGTTTCGGGTTCAGGGTTTAGGTTTTGTGGGTTTAGGAGTACGAAATCGCCACCCAAATCGGAGGATCAAATGGAAAAGAACATGGGACATGGAAAGTGGGTCAAAAAAGGGGGTTAGGGACAGGTAAGGATAAGTATCAAATGATAACCAGACAATATGCTAGAGTTAAATTTGCCTGCTGAGGTTTCTTGTCACAACCAATGAGAGTTTCCGAAGATGGTGGGGTTTAGGCTTCAGGGATTAGGGTTTAGGGTCTCGGTTTCAGGTTCTAGGGTTCAGGGTGTAGGGTTCAGGGTTTAGGGCTTACCTAATCCTATTCTTTGGGTGTAGACTGTCTTTGTCAGGATCCTGTTCCTTTGGGCGTCAACTGTTTTGAGCGCATCTCATATGCAAAGACCTATGGGCCCGAGTAGACGGCCACATACTCGCAGATTTTGCCTTTGGTGGCATTCAAGACCTTTTCTTGACTTACTGGCTCTTAGTAGGGATTAAGGGAATATAAGCTCTGTACAATCCCCGTAAGTATCTGGATCAATGTTGCAAATCCTTTATACTTTTTGGGGATATGGGATTCCTTATATTTATGTAAAAAGGATCCTGTTTTCTTCCTAGGGTAATGTGGGCCAAGTTATACTGTACTCCCTTACTCCCTGCTTAGAACCAGTAAGTTGATATCAGCACGCTAGGGGCTGGGGAGCTGCATGAAGACATAGGTGCCTCAAGGCCTCCAAGATATGGAAAGCCGCAAAACCAGAGCCACATGGTACTTTCCCAAAATAAGGGAACCCAATATAGACCCCCAAATAGTATAGTCCTTATTATAGGGACCCCCAAAATGGTACCCCTAATGTTGGGAAACCCCCACATGGTCCTGCCTGCTTAAACAACAAGGGGATTGCTCCGTTTGTTTCTTTTGGGGTCTCTTACGGCGTTGAGCCACCTGACTTACACTTACGGTGCATGGTCCGAGCCGACAACTCCCGAAACTTGACTCCCGAACTTACTCGGCATTCTAGAGATAAAGGGCTCCTTAAATATGGGGATCCCAATATAGCCCCAAAATACTATAAGTCCTTATTATTTGGACCCCCAGAAAGGTACCCCCAATTCGGGGAAAGCCTTCAGATAGTGTCCCAGATCCAAGGGTTCTTAATGCCAAGCTGAGAGCTCGAGTTCACGCGGCACGCACGCACGAGTTTTAGAAATGAGTGTTTCGTTTGCAGATTTATTGCTGATGCACTTGGGAAGAGTTCAAGTAACCTGCATCATCCCTAGTCTTAGGGTTTAGGGTTTAGGTTTTCCCTAGGCCCTAGGCTTGCTCTTACGGCAGCATGTTCTTCTATCTACTTACTGCAGCTATTCATTCTGCAAATGTCTTCTCAAGCGCTGGGCACAAGGATTTCCTTTGATGAAGCTGCTTACTTCTTTCCTCCCTAAACCCTCAACCTCAACTCATGGCAAGCTCCCACCAGTATCATTAATACTACAAATAATTCTTAACTAGATTATTACTGTTAATATTCATTTTACTATGAGTACTATTTTATTTCTATTGTCACTATGTTTACTACATTCAGATCATTTTGGAATGCAAGCCGCCTAGGGGCCGTCGTATGCTCAGCCGGCGCCGGCGTGCTCTTCACGTACCATGCCCTTAATCTCCAGCGCCGAGTTGTTAGCTTGAGGCAATCGGACTTTCATGGATACAAATTCACATACCATGGAACTTCAGGACCAACTCATGCCTTTATGTGTTTCAGCCGGCAAGGGGCGTGCTTGCAGGAATCATTGGGTGAGTAACCTCAAGCTCCATGAAGCACATGCTTGTGTCAAGCTCTGCCCCACCCCTGGTTGCTTCCTACTGGGTTTGGGAAACCCTAAACCCTAAACCCTAGTTAGGGGCTTCAGGGGTTCACTCCAGGCTCAGCTGAAAACTTGCACGCGCAGTAGGGCCCTCTTTGTATGTGAATTGTGGTCTTGCACATTTGAAGGTTATATAGGGTTGTTTAGGGTTATATAGGGTTATATTGGGGCTATATAGGGTTATATAGGGTTATATTGGGGCTATATAGGGTTATATAGGGTTATATTGGGGCTATATTGGGATTACATTGGGGTAATATTGGGGTAATACTGGGGTAATACTGGGGTTATATTGAGAACACCATTTTCTTTGAGGCCTTGTTAGCAGCCTGCACCCGGGCCTTGAAGTTGTGACAGTGTCCACAAATAGGGGAGATCCAATACAAAAAGGGCCACCTATTTCATGGAGCCACCCCTTGTGGTGTGAAGCATCATGATTTCGATGCGCGTGTTTTACCTCTCACACTAAAGGATATTCAGAGCTTGTGGAGGCCCAAGAAACGACCTGACGAAATACTAACGAAACCGCCTACGATTGGGGCCTAGATATAACTACCAACATGATGTTGAGTTTTGTTTGAGGTACCCTACACCAGAACTATGCAGTAGGTAGACCATTGACGCTGTAATAGTGGTACAATCGGAATATAGGAGGACTCTACCATACTTACTATCATCCCTTGTAGTCAGTATATTACAAAGTGGGGGGTTCACCTAAATTGCGCAAGGATTCTAGGACACCATTATCACTGGTAGTTCTGCAGACCCCTTCACTGCTACTTCCGTACATAGAGCCAGTTTTCCATTTCAGATACCGTGTTCTTTTCCATTTCGCTCTCCTTTGGTATCCTAATGCTGGTTCTTTGATCCCCTACAGGGCCGTACATTGGTCAAAGTCCCGCTAAACCTTTCTACAGCAAAGGTTCGCCGCGTAATGCTCGCTGCGGGTCTATGGATGAAACTGCGGAAACGTCTGAGCCACAGAGATCACGGCTTGAGGTTCCACAGGCGCTGTGATCAAAAGTATGGTCACTTTTGGAATACCCTATGTCTTAGGGGCCGTGTTATAGTGGGGACCACATAGCTCCAGATGTTGCAGTCCTTACTTTAAGGGCCTGCAAACCGGAACCTGTAACTGTTGAACATCGGGTGAGGCGGGCTCTCACGCAGACAACGGTAAAATATGTTAAAGCCTCGTGCCGAGATTTGGGGTGCCATGAATGTACGGGGCCTCAGGTAGTTTCTCCCCGCTCGTTGAACGACTTACGTGGGCAAATACGTTACATAATTCCTTTAAATCTTCTTGAACCGCCCCAGTTTCCATGTCATGTTGCCATGCTCTTTTCCAATTGATTCGCGAGTATCCCTAAACCCTAGAATGCCCTATGTATCCGCAACCCCTGCAGACTTTCATTTTGCATTTGATTCTCCATTGTTCTACTACCACATGAGCTTCTGTCAGTATTAGCCTTATTAATTAAGGGAACTCTAGCTGCGGACATAGGGGCCCTCTGGTACTTTAGTAAAGTCCCTACTCTAGTCCTTTACCAAGAACCCATGTCCATCAACTATCAGGGTAACTGTTGACTGTACTTCACATGGTTCAGGGCCGGTCTTCGGGTTGACATTTCGTACTTTCTTAGGGCTTCTAGGGTTCTGGGGTTGGATTTAGGGTTCAGGGGTTTAGGGTTTGGGGTTTTGGGGGTTAAGGCTTTCAGGGTTCTAGGTTTGAGGGTTCCAGGGTTGTGGATTTAAGGTTTTCAGGGTTCAGGGTTTAAGCATCACGGCTCAGAATTTATGGCTTGAGTTGCTCAGAATCTGAAGACGAAGAAGACTCTGCTTGTTGAGGAAGTTAAGCCAATGAGAGTTGAAATAGGTTCATTTCTATACATTGAACCTCAAAAACAGCCTGGCAAGGGTATCCGGTTTGCGTAGACACGCACGGGAATGCGTGATGTGGCGTGGGCAGGCCTAGAAGTGTAGCATATGCAGAGGTTTAACGTTATCTCGGAGAGTGTAAAGGTTCGCCAAGTACGCGGCGGTTTAAGCGCCGCAAGTTCCTGACCCTAAACCAGGAACCCTTAATCCAAGAAGTCGTTGCAAACACAAGCACCACAGGGTTCAGATGTTACAAATCAAAGCCCTGTGGTTTTGGAGATTTCCTTGCCGCCTTCCAAGTCGGCAACATTATGACGTGTCCAGGGTAGCCCGAAATTTGGAGGAGTTGTCGTAGATGATAGGAAGTTCTCATGAGCTGCAGAAGTTCCAGGTCTGCTCTCCAGCACATACTGCACCTTCACCACAGCTGCGAGATATCTTTAGGGCAATGGCAGGAATTGTCCAGCTACAACAGGTACAGATCCCTGCACCCTAAACCCTGATCGTATTCAGTGTCGTCTCGAGGTAGGCGGTGCGCTGAGCGGACCGAGCGACCGACCACCAGACAGAGTTCCGGGTGCGCCTCTCAGAGTGGTGCTAGGCGAATAATCACTGATTAGGATTTAGGGTTTAGGATAATAATGCAGAATCAAATGGAAAATGGGAAATGAAATGGAATCTAGGTTGATGGAGGGGCCGAAGTAATTATGATTGATTCTTTGCATAGGTATGCCAGGTTCCTCAAGTATGTGATATTGGAAATCATTTGGGCCCTGCATTGTCCCACATTCCACAGCCCCCCACCCACCCGCCCCCCCACGGAATCACAGATATCATTGCATTTCTGTTTCCTTTTCCATTTCATTCTTCATTGCTTTCTGATTCAGGCCCTAAATCCGACGCCCTACATCTCAACCCTGAACACCTCTCAACCCTCATATTCCCTCCATATTACGTAGGCCCCTTGCATTGCATTATCTAGGGTTTAGGGTGCTAGGGATTATGGCTGGGACAGAACTTCAATGATTCAAGAGATGAAGTCCTGGTTTCCCCTTCTACCGACCAGGGCTCCCACTTACTTAGGGTTTAGGATTTAGGGTTTAGGGGCTATTTAGGGATGATTAGTGTCCATGAAGGCAATTAAGGGGGACCTGGACGGGGTAATATTGGGGGGGCGTAGTAGTGGAATCCATGATGATGAAGATAAGGGGACCCTATGAAGACACTTGCCAGAAATAGTCGGGGTATAGGCTAGTTCAGGTGGTGCAAAATTTCCTCATTCCACAATAGGCCTTTTGCAACAGATAATAGAGAAAGAGACTGCCAACCTTTCACTGGCAGGATGGAACTTTGTTAAGGGTCCGATGATCCTGTAATTACCCTTCATCTATCCTCTTTCTACCCAGCCACCCGCAATGAGGGAACATATGCCTCTGTAGAAGGGTACAAGGAGGGTCCTGCTTCAGATTATAGGAGCAACATGAACTTCCAGTGGGTGCGTAGAAGCAGCAGAGAAATGCGTCCATTGTTTTTCAACATGCGATGCTTGCCTGGGGCTTCGGGAATCCAATGCCAACAGATGAGGATGAGAAACCCTAAACATGACCCTAGCAGCGACATCCAGAACCCTAGTATCCGGTCTGTGGGGACTCTGCATGTTGTTCTTGAAGACAGGCCCCATCTTCTGCTATGATTCATTCCGGGTCTTGAAATAGATTTGTTAGGGTTTAGGGCTTAGGGTTGCGCCCAAGAAGCCTGGGACACACCAATTGGAGGACCTTATTATCCCAAAGCGTGTAAGATTCGACACGACTTCATTTAGTAGCAACTGGAGCAGCATTATCGTATGAATCTGGCAAGCCCGTAATTAGTATAGCCACTATTGTGGGCTGCTACTCTCCCAATCAGTAATGTAGAAGGCCGAACAATTCCTACCACCGTCCCCTCAGTCCACTTGCATAACTTTAGTACAATACGTATTCGGAGCCTATCCTAGTTGAAGAGGCCCCACGGTGCCAAATACAAACTTCCATGTCAGGAGTCCGCAGCTTACGGCTTCGAGGCGGCGCAAAGCGATCCAGGGAACATGGGTCCGACTTTCATGGTTTAGGGTTTCGAGCTTCGACCAGAAGAATCGGGAGATTGTTTTAGCGTATGAATTTGTGGATGTTGGCGGCTTGGAGCGTGTAAGGCTAAGTGAAACCTTCTATGGATTCCGACTGTATGGCCAACATTGGCTCTGGGCACGTGGTGGTAGCATGTTGAAGAATTGCGATACAGGGACTGCTACTCAGGGACGACTACAATTGCAACAAAAGTTGCTACGAGCTACTGGCGGACTTGTGCTGCTGCTGCTGCTGATACAGCAACTACCACTGATTCATCGGCAGGCGCAGCAGCGGCAGCAGTCGCAGCACCACCGCCGCCGCCGCCGCAGCTGCCACCGCCGCCGCCACCGCCACCGCCAACCGCCAACCGCCAACCGCCACCGCCAACCGCCACCGCCCCACGGCCCCCGCCCTTGCCCCTGCCGCCGACACCGCCACCGACCACCCCACCGCCACCATCAACACCCACCACCGCAGCCGCCGCCACCGCAGCCACCTTCGCTGTCGGCGCCGCCGCCGTTGCCGCTGCAACCGCCACAGCCACCGCCGCCACCGCCGCCACCGCCGCCGACGCCACAGCCACAGCCACCGCCACCGACACCACCGACACCACCGCCACCATCGTCGTCGTCATCATCAGCAGCAGCAGCTGCAGCTGCAGCCGCAGCTTAAATGCCAACAGATTCATCTAGTAGCCTGGCGGTGGGTTGCGGTGTTCAGCCATTTAGCTCAGTATGCTGACCAGCACTTTTGCACATTGTCTGAGTATTTGATATCAGGCCATGCACCGCCGACGCCGCCATGGACGAGTTCGAGGATGTTATGGATGGAGCCCCCTCCGTCTGCCTGGCAAGCCTCTTACTGGGCAAGGGGGGAGGGAGAGGATCAAATTTAAACCTACAAGCATCTTGCGCCAGCAAGGCCCTCCTATGCCAGAAGAGAGGTTGCGGCTTGGAAGACAGACTCCAACACCTGCTTTCTGCCAGGACGAAGATTTTGAACCACCTCAGCCACGCGGGCCGGACTCTAAATGGGGGGTGTCAGATCGCAGCTTTCAGGGTTTTGCAGCACTGCAGGAGCCTTTGTATTGGTCCAGACTTTCCTTTCCTCAGCATGGATTCAGATCCAGCAGATGAAGCCCCGAATGGGTTTGTTTGCGGCCCCAACCAAATCAATCCACATCAACAGAGGAAAAAGCAGGCAAGCCCACCCATGCAACCAGAAAACCCTGTTTCCACTTCGGGTTCCATGTCCCATCAGAATAATAAGCAGGGTGTAGAGGGTTCCAGGGCTCAGTCCTAAGCTCATCGAGCATGGTTCAGGATTGAGGTTTGGGGTCTCTGTACCAAGAACCTATAGCGGTCACTGTGGAAGGCAGCAGTAGAAGAAGAATCATTGAAAATCCGGAAATGAGTCATTGAGGATGATGGGTAATGATGAAACTGCCAAAGCTGGAAAGTGCAAAAGGACAACGCAAACGCACTTGCTCACAAAATCTGCTGCGAATAACAGAAGAAGGCCACATGCTTAAACTGCTCAAGCATCCCAAGTGTAAGCCTGCTTCCTGATATGTGAACATGACCTGTGGTCCATGGGAGCCTGTCACAACAAACTATGGTTTCTGTTTTCGGCTTCGTGTGTTCAGGACCGGATTGCCATCTGCCCACATAAGGCCCTCAGCCTTACATGCCTCACTCCGGCCAACTTGGAATGCGAAAGCTGAGCAACTGCCTCCACTGAATCATCTGCGCCTTCAAGTCCAACCGGGCATGTATCTATTCATTGAAAGGGCCACTGCAAGGTACATACCAGTGGGTAAGAGTGCATGTCTTGAGAACCCCATTTCTTTGTTAGGACCTGTGTGTGGGAGTTCTCACACTTGCTCCCTTGAAATGCTACATGACGATCGCCACAATTCCCCGCAAACCCTATATTGCCACGGGCGCCTCAATTCGATAAGCCCCCATGTTGCTTGGCGATTACCTCGCAGTGCTATTACTATCATTGCTGTTATAAATAGTATATATAGTACATATTACCAGTTACTACCTATCGCTACTACTATAGTTCTTACTTACTGTGACAACGATTGAACAGAGCAGGCCGGTGCGCTCCAGACGACCGCCGGCACGTGCGGGCCATCGTGATGTGGTGTTCCAAAAATGAGGGGTGCTTTTTGGGAGTCTCTATAGCAAAATCGCTCGTTTGGGGTACTTGTATTTAGGGGGATTCCAGTCCTGGAACTTTCCATTTGGAAATCATCAAAACAGGGGGACTGAGACTATAAGGACGGTGTTAGCGGTCGCCTGAAGAACCCCTTGCAAAAGGACAGCGGTTGTGGCAGGGCCTTTCCATGCTTGTTGCTGAGAGGGAGAATTAGCGTGAATTGGAGGGTTAGTACTGGAAGTGCATTGGGTAGAAAGTCAGTTGCACCATTGCTAATGCAAGTGTCAAGTAAATGACAGCTTTGCAGGTCGTCTTCCTGATTCTCACCCATTAGTATGCCTGACCCTCCTCGGCATTTGCATGTTCATTATCCGGGTTATCATTCATATCAGTAGGTTTCCACAGCCTAAACCCCAAACCCTCAACCTATGGTTATCATTCGTATCAGTGGGTTTGCACAGAGAAGGGGTATTGCTAAGGGCGCAGACCTGTATTGTCAGAGAGTGTTGATTCGGCCTCGCAAGCAATGCCCTCGCCCTAGGTAGTGTAACTCCCCTACCCCTAATGATGCTTATTTTCCATTGGTTTATTTGGGGGAATAATTTTCGGGGGTTTGGGGCAAACATTCTTGCGCTGCAGTGGGGGGAACCCACAGGTATAACCATGTAATGGAGAATCAAATAGAAAACGACATGGAAAATGAAGTGGAAGCTAGGGTTATACGGTGGTCTGTAGGAACTAGGCCTAGGTAGGGGAAAGCCTACTTCACAGCAGGTATATCCTCTAGCCACTTCGCCTTTCAATAACACTATAAGTGCTTCATAATGTGCATACAAGTTCCGCTTCAATCAATGCAGACGCAGAAGGAGGCTCCATGGTCTTCCACGGCCTGGAGGGGGTTACCCTCAAACCCTGAACAGTGAAACGTGCGTGTTGGAATCCTAAACCTTCAACCCCAAACCCAAACGCCTGTTTCGACGCAAGGCAACAAGCCTCCTGAACAACAGGAGGGTGTCGAACCTGCGCAGGGGCCCCATTCCATGTCAGCCCTATGCGAGTAAAATCCCCGATATATTACCTATAAGAGAGAATATATATACATATATGTATAGGTACGTACATAAATATTAAGATATATATATATACACATACTGTAAGTAACATATCATATTGTTTACATGTATTATAGTACATTATGTGGGCTTATACGCATAGTAGGGGGAGGCGAGTGCTTGCATGGTGTAGCTTCCTGCAGGTGTTCAACAGCATTGACTTTGAGAATTTGTACCAACCTTCGTGACTGTCTCAACCTTAAATCCTAAACCGTAAATTCGGGAAGGCGACGAGTAGGTCAGGACGCTCCTGCTAAGCCCATACCTTCCTAACCCCTAAGCCTTACATACCCTAATGTCAAACCCCCATCCATGGTATTGAATAGTCCCTGCAGATTGAAAAGATCACATATCTAACAGGCTTCAGCATGACAATGCACTCAGCCCTGCTCAAAAGTTTTGATCGGGCAATGTGGGCATTCCTCAAAATAATCCGTATACAATCTTCACTAGGACCCCTACAGTCCACTTATACTCCGGATATATTTATCTATACATACATATATATATATATAAATGTGTGTGTGTTTATTTATCTCTCGCTCTCTCTCTCTTTCTCCCTCTGAGCTTGGGACTTGCCAAGTGGTGACTGGGCCTATGTGTCATGATGGGCAGACTGTCAGGTGGCTTCTGTGTATGTTTGCTAGGGAGTCTTCACTTCCTGTGGCTTCGGCGCAAGTTGTCGCTGTAGTGATGGTAAATAGCGTCAGACTGGGCATCTCGTCCAAATCAGACTCATTGGTGCCGGACTTGGAAGGACGGGCCTGGCAGCCTTGGCCCGGCCATTGCCATGAGTTGGACAACCGGAGAACTTATCAAGCGCGCTGGGCAGCAGGCAGGTACGGGCTCGTCGTCCTCTTGGCAAGACACCCATCAGTACCAAAGCAAGCAGGCTCGTTGGGGAAGCAAGCCCTGGAGAGGGGATAAGTGGAACAAGTGAGGTGTTTATCCGCGTCAGGAGCGGGCACATGTTGTACAGGTCGGTCTTGGTGACAATCGAACAATCTTGCATGAATTGGTGGACGGGGATGGAGACACGGACTAGCTGCTCTCGGCATGCAGCTTCATGAGACCACTCGAGTTGCGGGGTGTGGCAGTAGAGCCAGTCGGCGAATACTTCCAGGGTGCTCGGACTTTGCTACAGCAAGGTCGTTTTCCTGACGTTGAGGTTGTCCAGGTTGCGTTGGGTGAATGTGATGAGATAGTGCCGCTTTGGCGCGTGGAGGTAGCTCCATGCACCGGTGGTCCTTGCAGCAATGAGTGATGCGCAACGCGAGCAGTACGACTGGGATATGAGCTACTTGCGTAATATGTCCTGTGTGGGTGACCTCTCCTCACATCTGTTTTTCAATCACTCTCGCATGGTCATGAACACTGGGGTCGGGGTTCCACTCTGACGCGACACCGTGCCAGTTTGGAGCTGGCGCCGGCTGGTTCCAGAAATTGGTTTCCATGGCTGCGAGGTTCTTGTCCCTGATGCAGAAGGTTGGGTTTTTACACGTATGTATCGGTCATGATAGCGTGTTGTTGCAATGATCATCATATAGTGGTTGTTCCGCACTAGTTCTTGACAATGCAGGCTGTGATGTCGAGATCTTGCGTTCCATGGCTTATTACTGCTGGCGGCGGCGGGAAGAATTGCCGTGGCTTATCCAATTTGAGAGTAACGGCCTATGCAATGCACTGAGCGTGGCGGTGGTATCAGGGATGAGGAGTCTGATGTTGTGTTTGAGTTACAACAGTTGGGCTACAGACTGATGGGCAAAAGCAAAACAGATACCTACCTTGTTTTGGAGTCACAAGCTGTCAAAGACTTCACTCCGGCAATGGATGGAAATGCGGTGTTGCTCAAATTGCGGGAGTCGGAACAGCCTTCCTTATTTGAATGAACGCGATGAACCACACATGCGCTGCGAACTCTGCCGTGATCGGACGCGGCAAGGGCATCGCTGTTGATGGCTACACAGTGTGCCAATGCGCAACAGCGCCAGTTCATCAAGAGTGTGTTCTCGTTTCCGCGTCTCGAGTCTCAATGGTGAATGTCTCACACGCAATTTTTACTTGGCTATTGTTGGATAGCACCGAACCCTGGGAACGATCCCAGATGGAGGGCCGGGCTCGGATGTGGAATGTGGACCGCTGGAGCGGTGTTCAATCGGCGGGTGTGCTCTATGTCGGTGTGAAAGACATGCCTCGGTATCTGTTTGTATGTTGACTTCGATACTTGCGAGTCAGTCGGGATACAAAACAGGAAAGCCGTGCTCCTTTGGTGTGATTGATTTGATACTGTATGTCCACATATGATTGCTGCTGTTGCTCCGAGGTCAAGCTCACTGCCGACTTGATGTCTCGCAGGCGGGGAGTTGGGAATGTTTTGGCCTCTGTGCTTTCTCTGGCTATCAGCACTTAGAATTTGTTGACAGGCTCGAGGTATTTTCCAGCTTGGTTGCTTTGTGAGTGAAACTTGTGCTTCCGACAGTTTGGCTAGGGGGTGTAGGGACTCACTCTATCTCATTGTGATAAAAGTGTACCCTGGTATTTCCTTGCTTGCTGGAAAAGGGTTGGTGTGTTCGGCTTATCCGTGCGCGGATTGCAATGGCTTGTCCTTTCTGGGATTTACGCCGCCGCGCTCAACAGTCGGTGCTTGGAGGTCCGTTGTACTTATAACCTACTTAGTAACTGTAGTTACAACGCATTTATATCTAGGGTGCCTGTAGTTATGAAAGTTATAATTAGGTTATAACTACAGTTATACGAAGTAGGTTATAAGTACAACGGACCTCCAAGTGAGCGTGAGCTGCGTCAAAAGTTTCGCCTGCTCAGTCGTTGTAGCCATCCAGACAAGGAAGGTGGCGAGGATTGCGCGCAAGCGTTTCTGGAGTCCTGCCGTGCGGAGTGCAAGAGACGGCTGCCGCCGACTGGCAGTGGAACTCAATGCCGCGCAGTGCGTACGGTGTCGAAAGGCTAGAGTCGGGGCCAGAAAGCTTGCCACAATAATCAGGTAGTTCCAGTTAAGAACGTAGGCTTGGCGTCCCAGCCGGCTGCACTAAGGTGTGAGGAAGAGCAGCTAGAGCAGGTCGATGACAACAAACTCGTGAGCGAGGCCGAAGGTTCGGCGTCTCGGGAGATTCGTGAAAGCTGTCAGCCCGCCAAAGGCCGAGGTCGTGGTCAGCTAGTCCAGGTTAGTGGTCAGCAAGACGCGGCTGCTGGAGGTTATAGGCATGCTTTGAATCCGGGCTTCTCTGGTCCTCCACCTCCACCTCCCAAGGCCTTCCAGGGTGCTCGTGCTTTTTGTTCACAGGCTGATTTGGGATTGTCTGGTGTCCCGTTTAGACCCATCAGCGGCGTTCGGGACTCTTCTGCTCCATATCCGCCCGTTATGAATCGGAACATAGCTGGCTTTAAGCCACCGGTTGGTTGTCAAGTACCTCGGGAGTCTCAGGTGTTCTGGGAGACAAAGGGGCGATATCGAATGATCTGCGAATGCAAAGTGCAGAGTAGCATCGATTGCAAGTTCTGGGACGTGAGCTCTTTCACCGATGGTTGTGGTGAGCCTTTGCGAGATGAGATGCGCCGCAAAGGATGGAGATTTCCAGAGACTGGGACAAAAGAGGGGCACGAATTCTTTGCGATCCTTGTTGGCACCTTCCGCCTACTAGACTTCGCCCTTGATTCGTGCGACCTGCATTGGGAGGCCATGGCGCATTGCCATTATCTAAGACAGGGAGGAAGAAAGAGAAAGAGATGGACCAACGGATGATGCAGGCGACTCGGTGTGGGAAGCTGCGTTGCCTTGATGTCGATAAAGTCCGGGACGGAACATCTGGCGTCGGAAATTGTGCGAAGTGCTCGTTTGTCCGCGCAGAACATGGATCTGTGTGGAGATTCTTTCCTTGCGGTGCAAAAAGGCACTGTGTGGTAGTTCTGACTCGTACTGTTGCGGAGTTGTTTGTGTGCTGAGCTTGTCCTGGTGACAGGATCCGTGTGCCCCGCTCAGAACTCAGCTACCGTATGCTGCATACTGACGGGTGTTGATCACTGGCATGAGTGTTTGTGTGAGGCCCGGATGATCTTCGTCAGATGTTGTTAACTTCCCTGAGAGAGGCTGCCATGAGTTATGCTGACTTGACTTGTGTACCTTGTCTATTTGTTTTGGGTGGCTCACTTTGAATTATGTTTCCTGGTGCAGGGAAACCAACTGGTGCTGGCCTGTGTGAAGTCAGGTCAGGCACTGGACTTGTCACGAGTGCTTGAAGCTGAACTGCCAGGTGCTTCCTGGTGGCAGCGGATGGTGCAGATGTACACCCAGACACAATCACCCACGCACTCACACACGCACCCTTACACGCAGACATACAGACACACGCACACATACAGTCATACACATGCACGTGCGCATCGCATCGTTGTCGGATGTCGTCTCGACGGCTTGCCATTCTTTTAAATATTTTCTTTTTATCGCTGGGCGACGCTATCGTAATAATATATCATTTAAGTCTAGGTTAAACTACACATGTGGGGTTCTCCGGTCCGTTAATTTGGATAAAGGCTTACAATGCAAAACTTTCTTCACGATCGCAATAAGCTGTGCGAAATTGGGTCGATGTGTTGGCCTGGTGGGGCGTCACTTGGCTCGGCCAAGGTGCGCGTTAAGGCAAAGCGCTGCGGTGCGCGTGTTTGTTTCTGCGCCCACGACTACCTGCTACTGGTCAGGTACAGATTTAGGGCTGCAATTTGCTGCAATAGTGGCTACAAAATTCGAACTGCGGCGGGCCGAACGTTCGTCGCACTGCCACCACTACAATTGCAAGCCAACCCTCCTCCCCTTTAAGCTCCTCCACCAGCACAAGGCTTCAAGTCTTCCGTGGGAAGGTTTCAAATAGAATCGTTGTATTCAAGCGTGATACTTCCTCCGCTATACGGGGCTGCTCCACGTCCTCGGCAACGTAGAAACATGTAGCCGCGATTGGATGTCATCACCCCTCATGTGTAGACAAAAAAATACCGCCTCAAGATGGGCAATGCCTTCACGTGTTCTATGCATGTAACTTGTTTCTTACAAACCTTGCGTGTGGCATTTGATTTTGGCTTCATGAACGGCTTCAGTAGTGGACGAATTTGGAAGAATGATTGCATGATTTCCATTCCAAATGGGAGCTGTGCAGTACCTATGTAAACAGGTTCACTTAGCACACGGGCGCGCGGAATGGAACAAAAGCCCCTCTGAGATGGGGGCTGCAGGCATTCGTGTCATGCCTGAAGTTTCCTTTCCCGCCCATCTCTCCAGGATTCCAGGCGGTGAGAGCGGGCCCCTCAAAGGTAAAGGTGGCATGTGTTTGGATGCTGCAAACGTTGTTCCCCCGAGAATTCATGCTCTACCATACTCGAAGCCAACCAAAATGGGTTACATTTTCATGTGCGAATGTTCAATTTCGATGATTGATTGAATCATGTTTGGCTTCCTCAAACTTACCGTCCATTGATTGCTTGGATAGGTTTGATCTGGATTTTCCATCTTTTTTGGTACACACGTGAATGGATGATTGAATTCCATTAAGGGCTAGTGACTCGTGTCAACACATATTTGCACGTGAGATCCCAATTTGAATAGGACGGATTCGGAATATCAACTATATCGTGATAGGATGCTAACAGCTTTGGAGGGTGAGGGGTTATGCCCACACATCCGAAACTCGAAATGTGGATTTTCTTCCGTATCCTTCGGCTTGAGCATTTTGCTTCTCCCCTTTGTGCCTCGCTTGTTCCAGACTAGTGTGAAGATGGGCTGCTGCGTGCTGACCAACCTGATCCTCAATGCCCTCATGCTCCTGGCCTCGGTGGGAGGTCGGCGTCGAGAGAGCATGTTTTCGTTAAGCTTGGGAGGAACGAATGAGAACAATTGAGCAATTTCAGAAGGTGTAGGGTTCTGAGGTTCAGGGTGTCAGTTTTGGGTTTAGCACAAGGAATGAAGGAATGGAAAACAAAATGAAAAATGCTCTGTAATGGTGTTTTTGCAGGAATTACCATCAGGATCGAGTCCCTCATTCCTTGCTCACCAAAGGTAAGATGTACATCTGCATATCTAAAGCTTTTGGTGGCATTGGGGTTTCCAGAATGAAGATAACAACAGATTTGGGCGTAGTTTCGGCATGTCCGGTTTCTGGGAGCCTCGTATCTTCCTCAAAAAATTGAACCCAGGATTAAAAATATTCAAAAACGGAACCCATCTAAAAGTTTAGACGCTAGACCTGGAACCTTGCGGATCTGTGCAGCCAGAGGTGGACTGCTAGTCTTCACGGAACATTGGGCCGATGTGGAGTTTGGCCCACAGTCCTTTTCCTTCCTGGTTGGCATACGCGGCAGGATGGACCTGTGGAAGGTGGTTGTAGGTGGGTGTTTCGCAAAATCATAGAAGGAATTTCAGGTTCTATGAAACACAATAGTGTAGGATAAGGATGCTTGAGGTTTTTCGATACGATGGTGATTTTCAAACGAGATTGATACCAAAGGGGCTCGAATGATAGTCGCTGCATTCCCTTGTGGGCATACAACGAGGAACCTCCTCTTGAGAACCAAGTGACGGTTCAGGATTGTAGCTTGTAGCATTATATCAAGGGTTTAGAAGATTTTATGATAACCTTAAACCTCAAATCCTAAACTCCAAACCCAAACCCAAACCCCAAACCCTAAACCCCAAACCCTAAACCCCAAACCCCAAACCCTAAACCCCAAACTCTAAACCCTGAAGGCAGGATACAGTTACACTTGGGCTAGTCTAGAGGTGCCTTGTGCGTCCAAACAGGCGTCAACCCCGAGTCTGCCGTGGGCGGTATCACCAACGATCTTGCGCCGGCGCCAGTGACCCTGGGTTTAGGGTTTAGGGTTCAGGGTGTAGGGTTAGGGTTTAGGGTTTAGGGTTCAGGGTTTAAGGTGTAGGGTGTAGGAACTTCACGCGGTCAAAGGTACATTTATTTCCCTTTTTTTTTCTCCGGTTTAGGGCCATGACGTGTACATACTCCAAGATCCCATTGCATTTCGGTGGTTCCCCACGTATGGTAACTTCAGCCCAAACCCCTACACCTTAAACCCAAAACCCTAGCCCCTACACCCTAAACCCAACACCCTAGCCCCTAAACCTCTAAACCCCATGAACCCCTAAACCTCTAGACCCAAAACCCAAAACCCTAAAACCCTAAACCCTAAACCCCAAAACCCCAAACCCCTAAGCCCCATGAACCCATTAAGTTCCTTATTCTGGGTTGCTGTTAAGGAACTTAAATTAAGTTACTATATTGGGGAAACCCTCTTATTTACTATATATACCCATTATGGTAACTTAATTTAAGTTCCTTAACAGCAACCCAGTATAATGAGTCTCCCCGCCACTCCAGAGCCAGAAATGCTAAATCTCAAGCTCTGTTCCCCCAAT
>CAJNIZ010024991.1:22363-37437 GCA_905231905.1 Symbiodinium pilosum
AAAAAAAAAAAAAAAAAAACAACATGGAAACGGTGGTTACCGTATGTATGTGGGCTTATACGGGTTGTAGTGTGCAGGGAAGCTATTACATTTGTTATTCTCAAAGATATTCTGCCCGCGCTAACACCCCCCTTTTCCAAGTAGCAGCCAGCAAGCTTGTCTGGACCGAAGGCCAACAGGGCCGAAACCTCGGAAGGCGACCTGTGTCAACGTTTAGGTTTCAGGGTTTAGGGCGAGCAGCGGTAACATCCTGAATATTAAGTGTAGTATTGGTCATCAGGGCTACTTCAGGATATAATTAGGGCTCCCAGCTAACGAGTTGGGGGAGAGAAAGTTTCTCAACAAATGGTGTGTCTTCTCTTTTTCGGGGGTCTGGAAGACAAATTGTGGGTGGGTGTATACGAACGCGACCCCGCCGAAACCTGAGACGTGCTCATGACCATTCCACTCATCATGTTGCAGGTAACGTACTCGTCTCTAATCCCAGGGTCTAGGTGGTTTAGTTCAAAGTTGTTTGCCTTTGTTCACTGTTCACAACTTGGACGTTGGCGCGGTCAGAAGTTCCTACGAATATTTAGCGCTGCACGAGGGGGTTGCTGTTCAGTCTTCGGGGTGACCCTACTTCCAGGCGAAGCCTGTCCATGTAACAAACCTCCGCACCCTATGATGAAGAAGAACATGCCCCTCTCTGTATCATGGTATTATTTTGGGGGAAAGCATTACGAGGGCCACTAGAGGGGCCCCAATATAGACCCCAATGTACTGTGAATCATCCTCAATGGTTATAGGATGTTATAGGGCTTTCCCCCAAAATAGCAGCAAGGGTATCTTAAACACTAAACCCGGAACCTTCAACCCTAAACGTGATTCCCAACTCCAGCCCTTTCCAAAAACCTTCCCAACCACAGCTGCGATGCTTTTGCAGATCACTCTTCTGAAATCCGTTTTTGAGGGCCGGCCGCTGCTGTCTCAGCTGAAGTTGGTGTTGGTGTTTTAGGATGCGGTTTAGTCTTCAGAACTCTCTTGGGGTTCGTTTCAACTGGTAAGGCGCATGTTGTGTTGCATTGCAGTCTGTTGCCCGAGTGCGAGCACACTCTTGCAATATAACGACATGTTTCAAACAAGCAGGGTTACTTGCAGGGTCAAGGGGACTTAGTAAGTAGGTTAATAACCCTTATAACCCCTATAGTAATATGGTAACCCTAGTTATCCTAATTATTAGCCTACTTACTAAGTTCCCCTGACCCTCCAAGTACTCTTTAGGCTCCTACGTAGACCTGTGTAAGTGCCGCTTGGTTGGACTGTCATGATGTGGGAGCTTTGCAGCCGTTAAGTGTCGGTTGACGCTCTTACTTGTGAATGCTGCATTGCCTGTCCCAAATTGTTGACGTAGCTTTTGCCTGGGATTCCTGTTCTTGAGTTCTCGTGTTGCTTTGCACCATCGCCTTCACCCTACAGTACCGGGATGTACAGGGTGTTGCTACTTGAGCAAAACTGGATGGAAGAGATTCGCCAAATCAATGAGAATCCAACAGCCATAGAAAAAACGCAGCAAGCAGAATAGTGGTGTTGGACATCGCAGTCTTTCTATTTGCGCTTCCCCGAGTTTTTCGTGACGATTGGTGCTGTCTACTTAGCTTGCTAGCTGGCTGGTCAAATGGCGACAAGCCCGTGTCGAGGCACGCCGTAGTCCTGCAACCATCAACCACAATCCCAACAACTTCAAGTAAGACTCCCCCAAACCCGCCAGCAGGTTACTTGTGTATACAGCGACCCACCCTACATGATGTCGTCTTAGGGATCTAGACAACCTGCCCCCTCAGGGTCCCCGACCTTCACTTTCAGCATGTCTAGGCCACCACCAATACGACCCACCGACTTCCCTTTACAGGGTCAGAGGGGCGTAGTGGCGGCGTAACTGGAATTGCTACAGGGCCCCCAGCGATTACATATATGGTCATACGTAGGAATTACGAAGACTTACTAAGTACCCGCACTCCAACAGGATCCTCCGTCCCGGGTTCCGTTTCGTTCAATTCTCGATGGCTCAGCACCCTCAACACCATGCACGGGAAAGCATCACTGAAATGCCTGTTTCCCGATACTTTTCTCGAGGCCTGTGGTCTTGTTTAGCTACACACAAGCCTGCTGCGCTGAGCAGCCCGGGGCCAAGTCGTGTCTGCAGTCATTCTGTGGATTAAGATGCAAGATGCCACTTTCTGTGGAGGAGACGATGTTCCCTTTGGGAACTTTTGTTTGGCAATGTAGGATGCCGACGGTATAGCACTGCCACCTTGTAGAAGTGCTTAAGCCGCATCCTCACACCAAAGTATAATTACCGAGGAGGAGCAATCGTGTGGCGCGGGAAGTGTGATTTTCTGCATCCCAGACCTTGATCTACTCATGCGCACCTGCAAGGTGTTGGGAGTGTTCAGCTTGATGTTTGGTATCTGAATGTTTAGGTTGAATAAGCATCTTGGGCTTGCGGATGAGGAGCTGTAGGAGCTTCACTTGGCTCTTGGGACTTGCATTGGATGTGGGATTCTATGGATCCAGGGTCAAAAGCTGATCTGACCCAGCTTTTTAGCGTACATGACAAAGGGGGGAGGATCAGCGAAAGCTTGGTAAGGAGGTTAGAATTGATGATGACTGGTGTTGCTGCGTGGCTTAACTCGTTTTTCCAGTTGTCTCGTGGCTGGTTGCCTCGAGGTAAGCTACTGTTATTAAAACCTTTCAACCCTAAAATATAACCCCAAGATAACCCGAATATAGGCTACTGTTTCAGTAACAACCCTATCACCAGCCATGCGGGCATAAACCTTCCTTATCAGACCCTGAAAGCGGCTGGAGGGTTAGCAGGTTGAGGGGGATGTCCTGCCCGGAAGTAAGCTGTTGTTCATGGTGAGCATTGCTCTTGCTGTTGCGCCTGTGGTCTTCATGTTTACATCAGCCTTGAAAGTGGGTGTTGCGCTTTGCACTTGTAGCTGACTATTGGTAAGATCAATTGTGTCACATGGTAGTTTCCCAAAATTTTGGGGACCCCAATATAGACCCCAAAATACTATAGTCCTTATTATTGGGACCCCTAAAATGGTACCCCTAATTTTGGGAAATCCCCATCCCTATAATCCCCTATCTAATCCCAGTTTCCATTTCATTTTCCATTTTCTTTTCCATTTGATTCTCCATTATTGTGGGTAATATACCCCTAAATTTGGGAAAGCCCCACATGTCTCACTGTAGCTCTGCCTCGCCTGCAAAGCATGACTTCAGCTCCCCTTAACCTTCAGCAGCAACTTCGTTAGCGCAACTACGAACGCTATAGAGCTGAAGCTGCCTAGTAATAGTAAAAATACTAATAGTAATAATATGTAATAGTAATAGTAATTGTAATTGTAATAAATAGTAGTAACAACGGCAACTCACGAAACTCTAAAGTTAGGGCGCACAAATCTGTCGCAAAATCTATCCTGGATTGAGGAACCTATGCCGAGGTCTGTTGCAAAAGAGACCCTACAAGCTCTCAACCTCCTTGTGTGGGATGAGCGTGAAAACTTTCGACCCTCAACCCCACACCCTAACCCCAAACTCTCAGCCTTATACCCCAAGCTCTAAAGACTGACACCCGGATCCTAAACCCTATATCCCTCATATCATGGTGACTTAATTCCAGTTCCTTAACAGCAAATCTCCAAGGCGTCCAATGAATCGGGCCGTCCCCGCAGATGAGGAGGGCCCACGAATGTTCTACTCTCACACCGATGTGGCGGCCTCACTATTTAGCAGAACATGGGAGGATAGGGGTATAATATAGGGTTAATTATAGGGTTGATATAGGGATAGTGGAAAAGAAAAAGGAATTTCTAGTAAGGGTTCAGGCCTTACAAATGGGATATTCTCCGCGCATTAGGCTTGAGGATTTAGATTATACATATGTACATATATGGAATGAAGAAGCCATGAGGTGGACCCCGCTGATCCCATGCATCCCCGGGGCGCAGAGGGGCTCATGTGTTGGGAAACTGCTAGATGAGGTGCACACTAGTAATTTTCCTGCGGCTGATAGCATGCCTATAGCCATGGAGACGAACATGCTAAGAATGGTAGCAATAGTACTGGAATGATATTCAGACAGAAAGAAAAGTAGCAGCCCAAAGAAGCAAGCATCATCAACATGACATCTCTACTGCCGCCTTGGGTCTCGTGCCATATGAGCTATAGTCTAAACTCCTTTAAGGGGGGTAACATAGGGGATTATATAGGGGACTACTATAGGGCTTATTAAGGAGGATACTAGGAGTTTAGACAGTAGCTCATATTGTGGTAAAGTATCCATCCAGTTCAGTGAACAGGAGGTGCGTTTTTCTGGTGCTTAAGGGGGAAGTATCATCACAGGCATGTATGCATTTACACACATGCATTCATGTTTTCGGATGTTATAAGAACTGTTGTAAGGATTCGCACTACAACCCCAAAAGCACCAGCAGGAAGAACACAGGGAATCTCTCATGTCTCCATCTTATCCGTTCACATTCCTAGAGTTCCTAAACCGAAAAGGTCATGGGTTCAGGGTCCGTTTGTTAAAGTTATCAGCCCAGGCGATACATCAGTACAACGCCGTCATCAACATTCTGCGCCATGGCGGCCTCTTTAGGGTACGGGGCTGAGCTGGGCAACGGCCAACCAGTGGGATGCTAGACAAGTTTTTCAAAATGAGCCATTGTCTAAACTCCTTACAGGGGGTTATATAGGGGATGATATAGGGGACTACTATAGGGGTTATTAAGGAGGATACTAGGAGTTTAGACAATGGCTCAAATGAATTCCCAACATAATCCCCTGCGTCATACGCCTCACATATGTTAGGGTCCCTTTTAGAAGCCCCCGACTTTAAACCTGCATACCTGTGATGTCGCGTTGCAGGAAACCTTGTAGCTGCATGACCCCAATATGCAACAAGACGGATTCCTATCGCTGCGCGGGCAGAGACAGAAAGAGAACGACCCAGCTAACAGCTCTGTAGCGCTTAATTGGAGGGTCACTGGGATGTCGTAAGTGGGTAACAATGCGGTGATAACTCATGATCATGTTGTTGTAGGGCCTGCAGCGATACTTACGCACTTACACAGACGTAGCAAGCTCCCCTGACCCTGCAAGTGGGGCTTGGGTTTGGTTTCATCAACCCACCCTAGATCCGTTGCGCACTTGCCGGTTGCCAGGCGTCCTTTAGATAGGGTCCTTGAGCTTTCTGAAAGCCATACCTAACCTATCCGGACCGAGACCCCTTGACCTCGACCGGGGATTCTACACATATACCGCTGATTGCCCTGGCAAAAACAAGGCTATTTGGATGATTATTGAGCTCCGCACCCTGAATGTCTCTCGCTTGAGGTACGCGCAGAGACGAACAGGTGGACAGTGCTGTGGCTCAATCCTCAGCGCAGATTCACCAGTCCCCCGCTATCTGATTGGAGCTTGCGACGTCAGGGCCGGGCAACTTAACCAGCAAGCTATCAGTAAGCGCTCTACTAGATGAAAAACAAAGACATGCCCACGATCACAATGCATGTTACGGCTGTGAGTTCTATCAGCGTGTTTCTTTGTTTTATTCAGAAGTAAACTGCTTTTTTGTTGTTGCAGTTATCATTACTACTATTTACTATTACTACTTACTAATGCTACTAGTACCCCTCCCCGTCCTCCTACTACAGGAGGAACAACAAAACCAGCAGCTGCTGCTGCTGCTGCTGCTGCGACGACGACTATACGACTACCACGACTTACCAAGGACGAGGACGAGGACGACGACAAAGTAGGGGAAGAATAAGAAGGAGACAACGGTGGCAACTCTTCTAGCGCCATCGCTGCAGCTTTCACCACAACCATCATTACAACTTGACTAGACTACAATTACAATTACAACCACCGCCGCCGCCGCCGCCACCGCCGCCGCTGCCGCTGCCACCACCACCGCCGCCGCCGCCGCCACCGCCACCGCCACTGCCACCGCCACCGCCACCACCGCCACCACGGCTGCCAGCACTACTACCACCGATATCACAACGACCACCGCCACCACAACCACCAGCACGTGCCAGCACCAGCACAAACAAGAGGACCGGTACAAGTACCAGTACTGGTGGCGGTGATAGCTGTTGTAGAAATGATACTGAAGCTATACTGCTGGTACTCCTGCTACTGCTGCTACTACTACTACTACTACTTGTTGGCTATTGCTGGTGAGGTCTTGTCGTCTTGCAGCTCTGACGCGCATTGTTATTCCTGCTACGACTGCTACGATGTTTTGGGGCTGCCAAGGTCTTTGCACCCTACGCCGGATCAGCTTCGGCGTTTCACGTGACGGCCTCAGAGAGTCGAACCTTGGCTTCGTGTAGCTCAGGACATTTCTGAACATTTGCTTGCGCTTCTCGCAGAGTGTTGCGGAGCGCATTCGAGATCCGGGGAGTCTACTCGCATGAAGTTGCAACAAGATTACTATACCGTTCAATGTTTGGGGCATCTTGAGATACCTGCTATCCGGGGATATTTTCAGGGATGCCGATGTTACTACTTAGCGAACATGCGCTGGTGTGGGTTCAAAGAGACCAGTTTTTCCGGAACTTCCTTGCAGCTCCTTCAGGATTGAATGGACAGTTCGTGCCAGCCATGCGCAGGCATGTGGTGGCTTTGACCAAGAGGGTGTATCATGCAAGGAACCACTCGTTCCGCGAGCATCTCAAG
The DNA here is from genome assembly GCA_905231905.1 of Symbiodinium pilosum. Classification (NCBI taxonomy): domain Eukaryota; class Dinophyceae; order Suessiales; family Symbiodiniaceae; genus Symbiodinium; species Symbiodinium pilosum. The sequence goes on from CAJNIZ010024991.1 coordinate 29,105, forward strand.
AGGATCTTTTGCGCGAATCTCTGAGAGGGCGCCCTATAAGCTCCTCAAAATCCCCATAGATTTTGCTGCGAGCATCTCGAATAGCCAGGATAGCTTGCTTCCTAAATGCAGCTCAGTGGAGAGTGAAATCTTACATGATACCCAGCATCCAAGATACTTCCTAGACCAGCCCCCTAAATGCCGTATCTCGACTTACCGCTACTATTTCTACGGCCATGCTTGTAATCTGAGTCTTTCTTGTCCCCAGGCCTGTTCAACGGGCCAACCACTTCCCCGGCTCGTTCCACTTGGGCCGAAAGGACGGTGTCAACATTGTGCGCTTGTACTTGAATGAAGTGTTAGGAGGACCTAGCTAATGAGTAGGTTGATAATGAGAAAACGTGGGGATACCATACCTACTGCGACCAACTAAGTCTCCCCGGCACTAGGGTTGAAGGGTAGTGGGCGAAACGGGCAAATCACGTTGCCAAGGCTTCTCGGGTTGTCTGAGCGCTGTCAGGCAGGATATCAGGTTCCAATTTTGTAGGGTGCGAGTCTGAAACACCATTATGATGCAGAATAGGCCCTCAGCCCAGAAGCCGGGAAATTCTCAGCCTTAACACGGCTGCACGCAGAAAGGCGCATGTGATTTTCACAAAACTCTGCCTACACACGCCTGGACATGGACCCATAAATTCCCCTCATACTCCGGACGCGCCCCCAAATTCCCTACATGTACCCTGCGCTTAACAAGCTACATAAAAAAACCTTAAGCCTTAATCCTACTTGCCCAAGAGCGCCACTCCGTATACGCACCCTTTCTTTCGAAAGCTCTGAAGGGAAAGGGGGCGGGATTTTGGCGGAGTTAAGCCGCGTGATTCAGGGTTTAGGGTTAAGAATGTCCTGGGCTTATCTGGGTCAATGTGAGCCGCTCACGGATTGCTGTCTAGAGAAGCCTGGCCAACAGTGTCAGGGGAAGCTACCAAGGTGCCCCAAACTGTGTCTGGAAGACTCTCGGAAAGGAAATAACCTTAGGATCCTGAAGGGCCTAGGGCTCAGGGTTTAGGGATATAGTCCCCCTTAAGTAGATGGAACATGGCTTTGGGTATATTATAATAAGATCCCCATATACCCCATATTCTATCTACTTAAGAGGGACTATACTAAATAGCACTATTACTGGGTGTGCAGCCCACCTAGGCGGTATACGGGTTTCAGCTCGCGGTTCCTTGGCGGGGATGTTTATCATTGGGGAGGTTAGCTCTTCCCAGGGGGAGCAAAGCTCCAGATAGCCTCATGTAATCCCAGCGTTCATTGTAGTTTCGGTTGGGATCTCCATGGCCACATGTTGGGCTATGAACCTTTGAGTCGTCACAAGATCAAGACCTAGTGAAAAGAATATCAGGATCCAGGACTGCATGTGATTTGTGACAGATGCCCAGGAGTTTAAATCTACAGGGAATTCCTACTTTGGGCCACAAACTCCAAACCCTAAAGTCTAGAGATGGTACCTAGTTTGCGCTATTTGGATCCCTGCTTGGAGGGTCAAGGGGTCATGATATAGTCTTATGGGGGATATAAGGAGGCTGAGTATGTCCCCCTGACCCTCCAAGGGGGTCGGCTTCAATAATGTAGTTTCCAGTATCTGTTCCATTATCCCTATATGATCTAACCCCTATATGAGCGTATAGAACCCCCAATACTACCCTATACAATCCCGAATATAACGGGCTTAAGCCATAATTTCGTGGCAGCTTGGGAGGGGTTTAGGGTTTAAGGTTGAGGGTTTAGGGTTTAAGATTTAGGTTTCTGGGTTTAGGGTTGAGGTTGGTGAAGCACTAGCCTTCAAGCTTTTGAACCGACATTTCTCATCCACACTTCCCCTGGTGGATACCACAAAATGCTGCATGAACCTGAGTGCCTGAGTACCTTTTAAACCGTAGAATTCTGCTCATAGGCATTGTAGTAAGTGCAGGTTTTGGGGAAGTATATGATTGTTTCGTAATTGGACCCTTAGGGTATCTCAAAATGGCCTGCCACCTCCTAGCGATGCAGCAGGTTGTGGGGACCTTGTGCGATAGGCTGCTGCGAGTTTAGGGCTCAGGGTTCAGGGCCTAGGGCTTGCGGCTTAGGGTTTAGGGTTTGGGACTATAGGGTGTAGTATGTAGGGTTTAGGGTTGACCATTTGCAAACGAGTCAGAGTGGAGGAGTCTACGGGCTCTGCCACCCTCATTCCAAATGCGTTCTTGAAATGAGCAAGCAACGGACAATATAAGGTTTTACGGTTTTACCATGGATCAGTCATGCGAGTTCGTTCTAAAACGGATTCTTATATTCTTGTATTGTGGTTCCTAATGCAAAACGGGCCCCTACCCCCCATTAAGGAAACAGTAACTTAGGCCAAGCCCCAATCGCAGGATCTCATCTGGCGAAATCTGGCGAAGATGCAGCAGCGCTTCGGAAAAGAGCCAGGGCCACGGGAGGTCGCGAGCAGAACGGGACTTGCGCAACCTTGCTGGGACATCCTGACCAGGTAGAAACAAAGAAGTGGGAAGCGTACGGAAAAACACTTCATGTAGGAGCTAAAGTGCGTGAAATAGGGATACTATGTGTTGTACTTGTATCGTCGGGAGTGGTGTTGATTGCTATTCACTGCGCCTACCTGAGGAGGGCCGATACTCTCCAGTCCTTTGGGTCAGTGCTAGGCAGGAACTTCGTTTTCTAATATAAACCCAATATAACAACAATATTACCCCAATATAACCTTAATATTCGCCAAATGTACCTATATCCCCTACTTTTCAGGCCCTCCAACCTGGCTGCAAAGAGAAGCGATTCCTGTTGAGGGTCATCTGCTAATAGTCCTCAGCAGTCCTATTTGTGTTTAGGGTTTCGGGTTTGCTTGCTCTTTGAATTTAGGGAGAGTGGGTTTCATGAGGGATGCTTGAAAGCGGGCAATGTCAAGTGCAGTGGACAACCATAAAAAGATGCAAGCTCTTGGTTGGCTTGGTGGCTGCTCTTTACTGTCAAAGTGATGCTTTCTTGTGTTCGGCATGTGCGCATTTCTCAGTCCAGCTCCTTTGCAGTATAAGCCCTACCCCATGGGCTGCTTCAAAGTTCCCAGTTTTGGGGATTCAGATGAGCTAGGTTCGTTGAGTAGGCATTTTACCCGGCAGCAAGTTCTTCAAGTTAAAGTGACAAGATTCTGGGTGTTTTGAGGGCATCTGTCAACATGGGGACGAGATTTCATGTACCAAGGAGGCTAATATTTCCTCCAAACTTGCATCTTAAACCTCTAGCCACCGTCGACGACCGACAACATCTGAGGTATCAGATTACACCGCAGGGCTACATCCTGCCTAAGGCCTCGGACTTTGCGAGCGATTTTCTGCAAGGGCTGCCAATATAAAACCATGTAATACTAAAGAAAATAATAGTATGAATAATATCAATATTCAGGAATCAGAATAATAGTCATAATACTGATACTATTAATCATATTCATAGTTAGTAATCACAATATTTGTCATAATATTAGTACTAATAATACTGCACGGGTTCAGGCCACGCCTATGGACAGTTCAGCCTTCATCACCAAGACCAAAGCCGTTCAATCCATCTTTGGTTCAGTCTTCAACATTAGGAGTGGGGTTTAGGATTTAGGGTTTAGGGTTGAGGACTTAGGGTTTAGGGTTTAGGGTGGGGGGTCTTCCATCAAAAAGGAATGTCAGCAATTGCTATAGTTTTCCTTCAGCTGTTATCATGTCAGACTCTAAGACCAAAATCCGTTCCCAGTATCTTCTGCACCACTATGGGCTGTTAGACCTTAAGGGTACCTCAATCTACCCTTAATTGGGTCCTAATAGGGAATTGTAGGGTCTAATAGCCCATAGTGGTATATTCTTTTCGTGGCTGGGGGCCTCGACTTGGGTTTTGAGAGCGTGTCAATGAAGTCTACCCCTATCCAAATACAAAGTCCAAGAACTCACGCCACAAAGGGCCATCATAAGGGCTAGAAAAAGGGGCGACATAAACACAAATGCGTTCGTTCTTGAAAGTCAGGTTGTAAGCGGGGCTTCCACAGCAAAAGCCCTTTATAAACCCTAAACGGGTAGTTCACAAAATTAGGGTCCCATTTTAGGAACCGTAAGTACCAGGCGCCATAACATGACCTATAACCAAAACGGGCCCATGATTTTGAGAACAACCCTCTACAAAGCAACGGGGAGGATCTGGGATATTCGTTTTTGCTTGTTGCAAGTGACTGCCAAGAACGCGGTTTAGGGTTCAGGGTCCACGTAATGATGTATGCCTTGCAGCCCGGCGCTGCCAACGGAAGGGGTGTCAAGCGACGCAGTGCTCGTAGCGGCTCACAAATATTTTATCCACTCTATGGTTGCTTGTTTGGAATGATACGTACAGTGTATCTAAGACTCTTGAAAGGTCACCCCAGGTTGTCTGGTTGAACTGGGACATTTAGAGTTCCTTTCTTGGGTAAGTGAAATTAGACAATCGCGGAGCTTTGGGGTCTGGTGGAGGGTTTGTGGCGATATTTTTCTCTAGAGGCACCGTGGCAAAGTTGCAAACAAAAAAGCTGCTTTTTGTGAAGGCAGCCTAATAACAAGTAGTAATCAAGAGAGCATACTATAGATTCTCAACAGTTCTGCTGCTTGCTACTCTTGGGCTTGCAAGAGCAAAGGTCAACTAGATTTGATCAACTGGGGAGGCTTTTAAGACCATGGACTCATATGCAGTGGCCGTTCATGGTTTAGCACTACAGAAAACCTCCGCCTACATACAAAGGCTCAGAATGGCTGAGAGGGTCATGCGTTGGGTCCCGTCTCAGGATGCCAGCCAAACAGGGCCCCCGATGCACAGATACGGACCAGGGGCTTTTGTGCGATCCGGAGGTGCCCAGGGTCCACGTGATTTGGAAGAAAACCATGCAACGCTTGCCTCCTCATTTGATGAACTGGATTTACGGGGTTGGTGATGTGAGATGAGGGTCTGGGGTTAAACACTCAATGTGAACCATGTATCAAGTCTAGGGTTTAGGGCCTGATCTTAATCCACGGGTCAGCAATCATGTCCGCCTGGGTCTTCCTCGTGTTCCATCAACCTTACTTGCTAATTCTGTTTATCCCAGCATAATGATAGAATGTACGCCACTCAGTAGTTAAGTAGGTACACTTCACATGTTTGGGGTTCCTTTAACCCTAGTAGGATATAAGGACAGCTTAGGGTTTAGAGTTTAGATCCTTTGTAGCCTCGAGCATCTAGCCGCTGGGCCAGCAAACCCATCTCTGATGGAGGCCTTCCTGGCCTGGGATGCTGCACGATTGAGGCGCAGCCGTCTGATCCCCTTCTCCTCAAAATTTGGGATTTGCAAATTGAGGTTTCCCAAAATTAGGGGCACCTTTAAAAGGAACATAGGTATAGGGGTTAGATAGGGATTATATAGGGATTTAGCCCAATGTTGGAAAACTACCATTTTAACCCCCCACCCTGCTGATATCAAATCTTCCCATCATCATATATGGCAAAATATGTAGAATGTTCCATGTTTCGAGTGTGTTTTTTCATATTAGGGGCGGTGATATCACTTCTCAGGCGTACTTCTTGTCTTCCTGGAGGAGCGGGACATACAGTAGGACAAACTTTGGCGTTTTCCTAGTTTGTCTTCGTCCACTTGTGGAAGCGCGTGGTTGGAAGGTGCTCTAGGGAATACAAAATGTAGAAATAATGTTCGCTAAACCCTAAACGCCTAAACCCTCTGTTCTAAACAGTCCCAACCCCCTATCATTTGGTGGCAACGACAGATTTCATTCGAAGCCTGATGGGAGTCTTTTCTTCAAGCTGGCCTAATTAATCCTCCCACACATTAAAGCCCCCACCTTCTTAATACTAGGTACTCCCTACATATTATACCACAGTGTGACTATTGATGAGGAGGTGGGGGTTTGGACATAATCCCTCAACCTGGAACCCCAAACCTGGTGGTTTCCACACCCCACCGTGGGAATTCTTCAGTATATATATATATGTGTGCTACCATATATGGTAGTTTCCCAAAAGGAAAAGAAAATGGAAAATGAAATGGAAACTGGGATTATACAGGGGATTATAGGGATGGTAGTTTCCCAAAATTAGGGGTACCCTTTTGGGGGTCCCTATAATGAGGACTATAGTATTTTGGGGTCTATATTGGGGTCCCCTTATTTTTGGGAAACTACCATATATATATATATGTATGTGGGGGATCTTCGGGTAGTGCAAGATGTTCTTCAAAATACCGCGGGTCGCGTGAGGCTTGAGGTATATCACATGGTTCAAACGGTGAAGTAATGGAAGGTGGGGTATCGGAAATAAGCCCAAATATAGTGGAGTCTAGAACATTCAGCCCAGGCCAATGGAGCGTATCTCCTCAACTCTGAACCCTCTGAACCCCTTACCTTCGATCCAAAATTCCGAACTCCTGAAATCTGAGCCCCCTAAAATCCTGAAATCCCAAACCCTGTATCCCACCGTGTCCACGATCTTTGGACCCCATTTTGTATTCTAGTAGCCCCTGTATAGGCAGCAAAGATCCTAGCAGCTTCCATCTCCTTTTCCATTCGATCATTCCCTGCTAACAACCAGCAAGTAGCTGTTGGTAGCCAGGCAGCCGGATGCGCTCTGGATTTGGAAGCCCTGCAGTTGGGGAGCCTGAAGCACTTGGAGGGTCATGAGGAAATTGAATAAGTCCAAGCATGAGTACATATGAGCTACGGACTAAACTTAGCTTGGGGGGAACCTACAGGAGACTCTATAGGGTTTTGGGGACCTATTGAGGGCTATACTACAAATTTAGTCCACGGCTCATGTATGCATGTGTATATATATATATGCATCTGCCTATAACCTCTTATTAATGCGTAAGTCTTCGTGAGTATATTTCCTATCACCCGGGCAATCTCACCAGTTATCCCCATTCTGAACCCACTCACTAAACCTTCTTAGTGAGTTTCCCTGATCCTCCCAGCAACGGTTCTTGCATTGGGTGCAGTCTGCTTAAATGAATGAGAATGGTGGATTGAGGAAATGTTGCACCACTGTATATGGGGTCTGCAAAACGAGAGGTCTCCTTTTGGGGGGAAAGTTGAATCTCAAGCCCTGAGACTCTGAACGTTTGCGATGCAGTTCCTTCGAGCTGTTCTTTTCGAGCCCAACCCATAGGCTCCTCTGGCATCTTGTAGCATTGTAAGCTGTGGATGACTTCATCCTCACAAGCACAACCTTTAAAAGCCTTAAGCGGCAAGACCCGTAGCGACTGAAGTATATTGGCAAGCAGAGTCAGCAATAGTGGCAATGATGACAGCTGAAACCCCACAAGTCACAGCAGCAAAGAAGTTGGTTGTATCAACCCATCAGGTCCAAAGCCTTTCACCCATGACGCCGCCCCATATAATTTTGCATGGGAAGCCTTTTCGGAGCGCTGATGCACGCCCTGTTTCACCTAGGTCAGAGCTGCGGACGGGGCATCATGGTTTTCAGTTCGGATGTTCCCAAGGACCGGGCCAAAGAGCGATGTCAGCATCTCATGTTAAAGCAGTCCTAGAACGGGGAAGACACGTTTCTTGCTGGGGCTTTGAAGTGAAGTATCAGTGCGTCAAACGGTAACAGGCAAGCGCCACATGATGCGTAGTTTGCATGGTCGAGCCCTTGCACAATTTTGAGCATCGTTCCATAGCAAGCATGGACATCCCGGCTGATGTCGCCAGAGCTGCACGTCAGGATTGTCAGTGACAAAGGCCTTTACATAAACCCTTCTCTCAGCTATTTGTGCGATTCAGCCGAGCGTTTTCCATGGATTCACATGCCCTGGGGGGGAGAGCGCAGAGAGCTGCTTTTGTAAAACAAGATTTGTTTGCGTAGGTACCCGTATCACACATGTGACATAACCTGGTACTGCAACCAATTTAGGAAAGCTGAGGCTTTTCAAGTCAACACTTGGTGCAGAAAAACAATTAGGAAATACCCTGCAATGGTCTCCTGTAACCATTCCTACAGAAGAACGCCAAGGGATCCTTATAGGCCGGCCCAGAGTGAAAAGCGCAAGGGTGTTGGGCATCCAGAAACAGGGCCACGCGTCTGGCCTAAATTAGTAGAACAGGCATCTGACGTAGCTTCTACGGGATGATAGTGTTAATGTTTGGCAATCATGTTCGAAGGGCTGGTCGTTTTTAGGGTTTTTAATTGTTCAGCGCGCAACTAAAAACATACTGGCCATTACTGTCATAAACTACGTGGGGGGGGGGGGGGTGTTTAGTAACAGTTTAGCACAAATCGTAAGACGCAATCTCTGCAAGGAGCAG
>CAJNIZ010024991.1:39489-76420 GCA_905231905.1 Symbiodinium pilosum
GGGGACTATTGTAGGGGTTATTAAGCGGGATACTAGGAGTTTAGACAGTAGCTCACTTGGCAGTTATAACTGGGTTGCTGTTGAGGAACTTAAATGGAAAATTAGGGGTACCCTTTTGGGGGTCCCCATATTAAGGACTAGAGTATTTTGGGGTCTATATTGGGGTCCCCTCATTTTGGGAAATTACCAAATCAAGTTACCAGCATGGATGTATATATAACAACGGTATATAGTAATTAGTATGGTTTCCCCAATATAGTAGCTTAAGTTACGCTCCTTAACAGCAATCCAGAAAATCTAAACATTAGACTTTGAGCTGATCATCATCCGCTGAAGCATCTAGTTAATTACATGCATGCTGACAGGGCCCTGGAAACACGTGTTGCATCGTATATTGTCAAACTTCTGCCCAATGCTGACATCTCTCCATGCATGTGAGTTAGAGATTTTTATCCTATGGCTTTGGCTAATGTCAAGAAGGTTCTAATGCACATCTATATGGGGTATGTGATGGAGGTCCCCTTGGTGCGCAGAGGGCCTGTGTAGAACATTGTCCTCTGGAAAGGAGGCTGCATGGGGCTGCATCCAGCTGACGAGCCCTCCGCTCTCCAAAGAAACACAATCGTCGAAACATGTAAAATGCCTATTTTTTTGGGACTAGTGATTCTGGATTAAGGCGCACAGTTTTGTTGGTTTGGTGGAATGTACTGGAAGTGTTCGCATAAGGAGCTCTTACTGGGCCTCTGAGAAGTGCTTTAGGGTTTAGGGTTCAGAATTTAGGGTTCCGGGTTTCTTCCTAACCAAATGCAGCAGAAATCGCGGGTTGTGGGTTTAGGGGTGTGATGTTTGCTTGCGCCCGCTGTGACGCTGAGCGGGTACTAGGTGGCAGGCAGGAGCTTGGGCGTGTTTCAGAGTCCCCGCCCAAAAAAGGGGACCTCAAGAGGGTCATGCATGAGGTTCTATAGCACTACACTGGGCCAACTGGGGTTGAGGGCTTGGGGTACTCATGGAGAATCAAACGGAAAAATGCGAAGAATTAGTATATTCTAGTATACTATGGTATATCATGGTATATCGTAATATATTATGGTGTGTATATATATATATATAGAAACTGGGAATATACATGTACATATTAGGTCTGTCTATGCATTATGCAAGAGGCTTGCCAGCCCCCAGGTACGACCCGCTGAAAGTTTATGTCAATGATGAGGGGCTTGTCCGGTTTGCCACTGAGCAGTATTCAGACTCCGTGGAGACGCTTCAGTCGAGGAGACTTCAGGGTGTAGGGAGTTTCCAGATGCAAAAAAGGGCTTGAGGTGTAGGCTGCCATCGGAAAAGGAACGCTGAAAAAAGAAACTGGAAGCTACTGTGAGGTTGGGGGCTTTAAGCTTTAAGGTGTAGAGGTTCAGGATTTGGCTCTAGAACCTAGGAAGATGGAACAGGACTGGAATCCAAGCTTTGGTTCTATCATCGGGGATGATAAATAGGGGCTAGTATAGGATCCATTTCTTCATTCCCTACTGCTAAACAAGAAGTTTGGGGTTCAGGTTGGGAGTTGGTGTTCAGGGCGCGTCCAGCCGAAGATTTCTGCTTGAAATGCAGAAGCCTGAATAAGTACCAGTCCAAAAAAGTGTTTAGGGTTTAGGGCTAATATCCCGATGATGGAGAATTGAATGGAAAAAGAAAGGGCAAGCGGATTTACGAAGAGGTTTTCAATAGTGGGCTGCCATTCTGATGGTTAAAGTTTCCTTGTACAAGTATGGTACAGGGTACTTGGAATAGACCACAGCATGATAATTGGTAATTATTTAGGCACCTGTAGAATGGCGAGTAATTGTTGCTGGTGCCAACTGGGCTTGTAATCCTATGTGGTCTCTCTGTCTGAAGCAATTTCTTGGCCCCTGATTGATGACAGCGCACTGTCTTTATGGCACCACCACCTAAGCCATTCGCCGACATGGCGGGGTCTGATCGCACAGGTTGCGTTGCATGCAGTTAGATGTACCGCGCCACAAAAGCACCCGAATTCTCAACCATCCACGCACGTGCTCTGGCTGGACCTCACATGCTGGGACAGCCACACACTTCCTTTGCATTTGTCTGCTGGTGCTCCTTAATCTCGAAGGTTGAAACCATGGCCCCCTAGTATGGGCCCTTAACCCTGGGATCCTCATATACCCAATATATACCCTACATGTAGCCTTGAGGGTCCCTAGAATCCCTCTAAAAGGCCTAAGGGCCCATACTAGGGGCCCATACTTCTAACCTTAGATTCCCTTGCATTCCTGAGCTCGTCAGGGTTGACACTTCGCAACAGTCCAACTGTTGCCCTGCAACATGCCGATAAATTCACTGTGGCTGTGCTCCACAGGCTTCCGAGGGCTCACATGTCATGATGGGATTTCATTTCCTTGGACCCAAGGATCTATTCAGAGGCCTACGCCTCAACCCACAAGAATTAATTGCTCTGACAGCAAGTGCTGCTGCCACTGCTGGCGACGGCCGCTCCTTCTACCATGAAAAGAACAATCAACAAGAAGTGTCACGAGCAACTTGTAACCCCAAGCGGTGAACTAGTGTGTAAAGCGCTTGACAATGTTTTTGCTGTCGCACGACCCCTCTCGACCCAATTACCTGGTCGACCTTAGATTCGGAGGATGATGCACCTCACGAACTACTCGGTCAACAAACAGCCTGCAGCCTTGCATGTTACAGCAGGAGTTTACATCAGGGCTTGTTGCTTGGGTGTGGATATGAACTCCTGATGAGGCGCTTCAACGAGGCGTTTGTTCGCAGGGTGCATGGGAGATTTTAGGGATGCGTTGTATTAGGTCCCCACCCAAAAAGGACTGGGTAGGGCCTCAGGCTAATTTCCATTATCAAATCCGTTATCCTTTGTGGTCACTTCCGGTGGGTGGGGGACCTAACCTAAGATATATGCTTTGCTTATCTTATGCCGTCTTGAGAGTTTGCCACCAAAAACTGCCAGTAGAAGTACAAAGGAAGACTGGTCCCGTCTATTTAGAGGAATATAGTCAAAATGGAAAAGACATGAAAACTAATGTTCAGGGTTTAGGGTGACGGTAGAAGTCGTCTATGTGGAAGTTGAGATTTTTTTTTTTTCCGCAGGCCTGGCGCTACTGAGAGCATTTTCTCATCCTGCAGCATATATCCAAAAATAGCTTCATGGGGACCAGGACAAGATGCCCATTGTGGAAGCTGTAGCATGCCCCTTGTGTCGTAGAAAGCGCAGGTTGCGGCGGGGCTTGCAAGGCGGGCGAGCATGAATGACCTTGGTTGAAAGAATACATGCGCCAGCGTCTGCATTGAGCTTCAGAACTGAGGCCCCCTACTGCCAAAAGCCATACGATTGAAGCCAGCACATGTCACTTGATCTGCATCTTTCCTCAAACCCCAGTCATGCGTACACGTGCTTAATGTGAGGAACACGAAAATCCTGAACCTTGGTCCCTGGCCGAGGAACCCTGACTTCGTGCAGAATTTGGACGGCCAAGGGGAGGACAAACTTGCCAGAATGCTGAGATTTCACATGGTTTAGGGCTTGAGAGTCTAGGGCTTAGCGTGTGGAGTGCATGCTGCTTTACAGGAGTTCACTTTACCAAAGATAGTTAAGGTCCTCCAGTAGTTCAGAGCAAAGAGCTTAGGGCCGAGGATTCAGATCTGTCGTTTTGGAATAGCTTAGATCTTAACACGGGGTATCCTGGTAGGGTAGGGATGGCTTTGGGATACCTCAGATACTTCTGAAAAAGGGGGGTCCTTATGGAGTGCAGATGTTGAAGTGGGATTTCAGCGGGATGGTACCCACACCTTTTCAGACATGGGAACAGTAGGAGTCGGATCCATGACGGTCGAGTTGATCTGCATGCACCAAAAGCCTAGTCTCCTTCCCTGGGATTCTCACATGGGAAGTCACATGCGAGACGAAACTGAAATTGAGGCTATTTGGAGTTGTGTAGGGGTAACCTCTCCCAATAGCGAAACCTGCGACCCACTACTCACAGTTTCACCGACCTGTACCATCATGCAAGTTTGGGGCGGGGGCACCATGCATGTTTTGAGGGTTGGCGGGCTTCACTATTAGAGGCATGGGGTTAATACCGAAGGCAAGTGGTCATCCCCCACATAATAACCGTCCTAAAAGTTGTTCTTCTGAGGGCAACCATGGCTCGTACTACCTCCGTGGTAACAATTGCTGTAAGGGGGACTGGCCTAAGTACAGTCTGGGTTCACTTTGGGAGTTTAGGGTTTAGGGGGTGTAGGGTTTAGGGGTTGAGGGTTGACGGGGTGTAGGGTTTATGAGTTCAGGTTTTAGGGGGTGTTGGGGGCTTGGGGTTTTAAAGGATGAAGTTCAGAACTCAGATGACATGTGGAAGCGAGCCCACAAGGAAAGATGCACCCTTCCCCGAGCATGGAACTCCAAGAGGTGTCCTACAAAAGCTACTGAGCTACTGTCCTGAACTCTAAACCCTAAACCCTAAACTCTTAAACCCTTGTTTAAGGTTAGTAAGTTCCATGCTAGCTCTGAGGGAGGGATGCAGTAGCAGGCTAACAGCTGAAAAAGGACAAAGAGGACGCAGCCGTTGATGACGGTGGCCAGCCAAAGGCTTCAAAATGGAGCTGGCCTTACCTTCCTTGAATTCTAGTTTAGGGTTAAGGGCTTTAGGGTTTAGGGTTTAGAGTGCCAAGGGCTTCATCTTACATCTAAGGTTGAAGTCATAGGCCTCTAGCATGGGCCCTTAACCCTGGGACCCTTGAATACTATATGGGTGGTTCTCAAAATTATGGTCCCTTTTTGGATCCCTATTATAATACGGCACCTAATATTTAGAGTACCCAAAAATGGACCATAATGTTGACAACCACCCATATACCTATATACCCTTGGCCCGAAGGGATGGGATGATGCACACATTAGGCTGGAAGCTTTGGGGCTCTGGGGGGAAAGGAAGGGTGGCTTACCTGAAGAATCTTGGTGTTCTTATTGGGATAAATGAGTAGGATTTTATTTGGGGATACTATGGTACCCATTACAGAGTAAGATTATATCCTCTTTTTGGGGTATAGTATTAAGGAATATAATCTTACTAGGTTCAACCACCAAAAAAAACACTACTCAAATGAGAGCTTCCGGAAATAGGGAGCCCCATATACCCCAAACAGTATAAGCTCTATGGGGAAAGCTGAGAATAGGGCGAGTCTATTGAACCCGCGGGCTTCAAGAAAACAAGTCAAGAGGAGGGCAGGGGCGGGTATGAATTGGTCTTGCAGGTTGCTTAAAGGAATGACAAGGGCACCCCATTGCCCTCCTGATACTGTTATAAACTTGCATGCTCCTCACCCTCCTTCCCGGGAACTAGCCGTTGCGACTTGGTGTCCGTGTGAGTCTTGCAGGCAAGAATTTCTCACTTCAGGATGCGCGACATAGGAGAAACAATCAGCCTTATGTTTGACTGGGTCTGCTTGCAGATTCAATGATGTTCAAATGTAGTGACAAGTTGACAGTCAACTATAGTTACATATCCTAAATTGTGAGGTTACAGCACGGTTAGCCATCCTACGTTTAACTCCGAAACTAGGAAAACTTTGAGCCTCCAAGTATGCCATGTGACTCCAGTGCAGATTTCTGAAACTTGGAGGCTTATAGTCACCCTTAAGTAGGTAGAATTTGGCTTTGGGTATATTATAATACGATCCCAGCATACCCCATACTCTATGTACTAAAGGGGGTCTATAACCTCTTGCAGGCTTGCAGCCGCTTCTGAGTATGGTCCCCGCTCTAAGCAGCCTGAGATGGGAATTTCTATTATTTATAGTAACTTCCATTTTCTTTTCCATTATCCCTATATAACCCGTATATATCACCAATATTACCCCTGTATAACCCTATCATAATATAGTAGTCATTGTTTAGGGTTTAGGGTTGCTTTCCCTGCTGCATACTTCGAATAAGAGACCCTCATATCGGGCTAGCATGGGGGCGTTCTCAAAATCAGGCGGATGTTCTGAACATTCGACTTAGGATTAGCAGCCGCTCGGAGTCCCATCACACTCATCGCCATGGCGATAAAGAAGGGTAGTTTCCCAAAATAAAGGGGACCCCAATATAGACCCAAATATACTATAGTCCTTATAGGGACCCCCCCAAAGAGGTACCCCTAATTTTGGGAAACCCCCGAATCTACTTTACTGCAACTGCTGTTGTTACCTTCGATGCCACTATAGCAGATGCCAAGCCTCAGGTCGCTAAATGAGTTGCGGCGACGACCTCAGCGTGCATGCCCAGAAAGCCACATATCCCTTGATAAAGGATTATACCTTAAATCATATGAGCCATAGTCTAAACTCCTTAAAGGGGGTTATATAGGGGATTATATATGGAACCGCTATAGGGGCTATTAAGGGGGATACTAGGAGTTTAGACTATAGTTCATATTGTTAAAGGGATCGTAGTATAATGTAGGATATATCCACTAAGTAAGGGATCTTTTGGACTTTCTGGGTGCAAACCATACTTTGGCCCTGGGCAGAGTGAAAGGTTGCAAGGCAGTAGAAAGCTTGGAATCGATTATGCCTTGGGAATTCCTAGTATATATGGTAGTTTCCATTTTCTTTTCCATTATTCCCTATATAACCCCTATATACTATAGTAGTCTCCAGTTTCTTTGCCATTATCCCTATACAACTCATATATATATATATATCCCCAGAATTTGTGGGAGCCCCCAGACCTGTCCTCCCCTAACCATGGGCAGCTCGCTATACGCGACCAACTTAGGGGGGAATTTTTGTAGGCGAATTACGAAACACCAGTGCTGTCTGTGAGAGGAGTTATGAGGGAATAGATACTGCGTGGTTATAATTTGGATGTGTCATTGCAAGCAACAACTCTGAACCTTACTCATGCTTAAGGGGGCGTGGGGGAAGGAATTAGTATTTTCCAGAAGGGGAACCCCAATATACACAGCCAAAACGTTTAAATCCTTACTATTGGACACCCTCAAACATGGTACCTCTAATTTCGGGAAACCCCCCCATATCGGTGCGAGCACTGTTATGTGGTGTCTTCTTATAAGAGTATGGGCGCTATTATGGGTATATGTACATACAGGGATTTACTAGGGACTACGGTCCATCACCCCACTCAGCCATGAGCCCCAGCGAAGAACCCTGAACGCCGGGGCAGATTCTGTAGAGAGAGCCCCATTTGAGCTATAGTCTAAACTCCTTAAAGGGGGCTATATAGGGTGTTATATAGGGGACTATTATAGGGGAGATAAAGGGGGGAGTTTAGACTATAGTTCATTTGGTAGTTTCCCAAAACAGGGGAACCCCAATATAGACCCCAAAATACTATAGTCCTTATTATGGGGACCCCCAAAAAGGTACCCCTAGTTTCGGGAAACCCCCAATAATTTGGTCAACCTTCACCTTGCAGGATACACTTTGCTCGAGAGGGTCTGGACTTCGAGGCCTCTCCTCCGGAAATTAGGGTTTAGGGTTTAGGGTTTAGGGGTTTAGGGTCTAAGGTGTAGGGTTTTAGGTTTGGGTGTAGGGTAGACCACTTTGGAAACCTCTTTTTAGACGGTCAGGGGGGCTCAGTCAGTAGGTTGATAATGGGCTCAGCTGAGGCCTATATAGTGTATGGTTTATAGAACGTAGAGTGGTCACAAGGATGTTTGCAAAGACTACCTAAGTCCCCTTGACCCTCTAATCGGGCACATTCTGACAGCAAACGATAGAAGTCCAGGATGTTTTTATTCAGGCCTTAGAGAGTATAGCTGTAGCTTAAAGCATGGGCGCACGAGGATGTGTGGGATGGACTTAGGTTTTCAGATTTCATGTGCAAATCGCTTGAGAGGTTTGAGACTCAAGCAAGGCTGCGAAATGGAAGAAGTCTCATGATGCGTCCGGGTTCTTCTTGTCAGCAAACCTATGGACCATCAGCTTTTAAATATATCCTTCCACCAGTAGAGGCCTCCAGACAGCTACAACCCAGAGGGTCCAAGTACCCAATAATCAGGTACTTGGGTTTTGGGTAATAGCAATTATACTCTAAGGTTTTGGGTAAGTATATGAATATTGGGTGCTTGGACCCTTAGGGCAATACTACCCACACCCCCTTCACAAATACTGCCTGTACAAAGCCACGACGAGATGTGGCCAAATTTATTGGAAAGCTGGGTTGGTACAGATGGTAGCGCTCCCATGCGGAATGCCATCCTTGGGAAGGGGCGTCCCAAGCCCCGAACCCAGACCGCTGCTTCTGTTCAAAAGGAGCCGTTTGAGGGTTAGGGTGTAGGGTTGGGGTTTGGGGTTTTGCGGGGCGCTAATCTCCAGGCCTACACATCCCGCACAAGCATAAGAAGAGGGATATCGCAGAAATTGCTAATTAGACCTGCAAAGCCTCACATTGTTCGCCGCAGTCTGTACGTCGTAGGTTGTCCCTCCTGTAAAGCCTATCCAACCCCAGCATCCCAGTAACCCACTTGACTTTCGTTTAACTATCCAAAGTCTTCTCCATTATTAGGAAGCCCTGCAACCTACTGTAAACGCCTATAAATTATAAACCTCCAGATATCTCCATATTGTAGTTTCCCCAAATAGGGCGACCCAACCTAGACCTCAAAATATTACAGTCCTTATGAGGGGTACCCCCCAAAAAGGTATCCCTAATTTTGGGAGACCCCCATATACCCCAACCCTAAAAACCCCTAACCAGATATCCCCCCATATCCGCTTGCATCCCTAAATAATCCCAATAAAGCCCTTGAATCCTCCTTTTCGCCTCCGTCAGGCCATGTGGGCCTCCATGAAGGACTTGCGATGTTGTTTAGGGTTTAGGGGCCTAGGGTTTAGATTCAGGGCTTTAGAGTTTTTCGGGTTGAGCCGTGCTTGGGGACTCAGTCATGAGAGCTGAGTATCGGAGATGGCTTTGCTTGCTCTGGTGAGTGCACAAGCCCAGATGAGCTACTGTCTAAACTGCTAGTATGCCCCTAAATAACCCCTATGGTAGTCCCCTATATATCCCCCCTTTAAGGAGTTTAGACTATGGGTCAGATGGAAAACAAGGTTTTTAGGGTTGAGTGTTTTCTGCGCTCGGAGCCTCTCAACGTGAACACACCGATTAGGCCTAGGGCTTGGCCCTACATACTTGGGTGCTTTCAGTCCTTTGACACGGCTTTTGTGTGGCTTGTAGGGACATTCAGGGTTTCGGGCTTGAGGAAGTTGATGCATGGGGGAAGGCTGCACTAGTATTCAGGTGATTACCCAGCGTCGGCTGCCCTAGGTATAGAGATCTTTTTCAGGGGCCGCTGCTGCAAAGTCTTGATTTCCAACGCAGAATCCAAATGGGTCCGCCCACTTGCGTAGATCACATTAGGCGCTGCAGGTGCCGCCTCCCAGCGCAATGAAGGTGTTGGTTGCTGGCAGGGAGGGAAGGCGTGGAAGGTGATTCTGTACTCGGGGAGAATATATAGGGGCTACTATGGGGAGCCATTCCCCCACTGCCTGTAGACCAGTAAGCGGAGTGCGGCGTTTCAATTTTTTCTAGGCGGGCTGTTTCTCGGCATGAAGCCTCCCAGGTGTTGCAGGGAGACATGAGGCACCACGCTAATTTAATGTAACTGGCTTGGAGTAGGTCCACCTGTAAGATTTCAGGGTCCGTGGATTGAGGATCAGCCAGCCAGACAGCATGAGGTCGTGGTTCTCAGCTATGCTGTCAGAGTTCTTTCCCTTAACCCAACTGCCCTCAGAGTTGCGTCGTTGCCTCTTGAAGCAGCGCTGGTACCAAGCCCCTCACCCCACTTTTCTTGGTGAATAAGCGGAACCTACAGGGGGGTTCCAGAAATTACGGTCCCCCATATACTGCGAAACACCCCACAAGGCTTCCCAATGCTCAGAAGCCCCTGCATGTAAAGCATACGCACTGCTCGTCAACTTTTGTTTGGAGGGAGGGATTTAGTAAGTAGGTGAGCTAACACTGGGGACAACCGGGGCTACAATATGGCTTTAGGAGTCAAAAGAACGCCTTCGAAGACTCGTATACTCATCCCCTGACCCTCGAAGCTGAGATGCAGAAGTTCAGAACACTGCCGTCATTCATGCTGACAGTAGCTGCAGCCACCCGAGGATTTCCCAAAAAGATGATGATAGCATAATATTGGGGCATATACAGGGGAACCGCAATTCATGGAAGGCTTATCTAGAAAGTTTCACGCCTCCGAAAGCGAAGCCTTGTCCATTGCATTGCTTTCTTGGCAGCATCCAGTATTCCTTCCATCTACAGTCATAGTCCGCGCGTACAAAGTTCTGATCCCTAATTAACTGCACTGACCTAAAAGCCTTAGACGCACAAAAGGAATTTCACCCCTGAACCCATTCCTACCCCATGACCTTACGTGGAAATGTCCCCCAATTAGGGGGTACCTATGGGAGTCCTCCCTACAAAAAGGAAAAATTAAATTTTGGCGTCTATGTTCGGGTCCCATTGTCTATGGAAACTGCCAAGCGTTTTTTGGGGAATATGGGTGGCTGTCAAAATTATGATCCCTTTTTGGGTACCCTAAATATTAGGTGCCGTATTATACTAGGTACCCAGAAAGGGACCATAATTTTGACAGCCACCCATATCAGGACCTGGTGATCAAAACCCTCATCTCCGTAGAGGAGCCTCTGAAGGCACTGGCCAGCAAATTCTTCAGGATTGGGGTTTGAGATTTTTGGGGGTTTAGGGTTGGGGTTCAGGTAATTTCCTGGTGTTCAAGATGGAGTGGTGGGTCAGGGTTACTAGTCTTGGAGGGTCAGGGGGATTAAGTCAGCTGGTTAAGAAGCCGTGGTAACTGGGGAAATTATGCGGCGTATATATTAGGGCTTATCTGCCTACTTACTAAGTCCCCTGATTCTGCAAACTGGAAGTGCAGGGCAAAGGTACCCGAACTCTAAGCTCTAGACCCTCACGTTTCGGTATGGGCATTCATGAATTAAGGCCCCTCTTATATGCCCTCAAAGCTTTGTAATCCTTATCATGGGGACAGGCAGGATGGGGACCCTGATTTTTCAGAAACCTCCATATAGGGATGCATTCCCCTACTTACGGACCACTTAGGCAAGGATCGCATCTTTCAAGGGTTGCAATTTTAGGGCCCGGGGTGTGCAGCGACATAGGTGTATATATATATATGTATGTATCGTAATTAGCAACTACTACAGTTTCCCCAATATAGTAACTTGAATTAAGTGCCTTAACAGCAACCCAGTAGGCCTTGCCATCTCATGTCTAACAGATGAGTGATGCTCTCTGGGCCCTGCGTTTTCCTCATAAATTGTACGCGTAAGCATCCACGCTGCGCCCAGTGCGCGTCTTTGGGGTTCAATGTTAAATGGGCAGGCTGCCAAAAGAAATTAGGCTTCCTCGAAAGGACACGGCAGCCAGGCAAGCTGCAGCAGTAAACATGTGGGAGCATGGTAAAAATGTGAGGGAGCTCTGGAGTGACATGCATCATGGGATATGACAGCATCTGTTCACCTAGCCTGCAAAACGCCCAGCGTGCAAATATCCAAGAATCCGAGATGTTTGAATCGGTATTGTGGGTTGCTGTTAAGGAACTTAATTTAAGTTACTATATTGGCGAAACCCTATCACTTACTGTATATACCCATTATGGTAACTTAATTTAAGTTCCTTAACAGCAACCCAGAATATCCAAGAATCCAAGATGTTTGAACCTGTATTCTGGGTTGCTGTTATATATAGTAAATAATAGGGTTTCCCCAATATAGTAACTTAAATTAAGTTCCTTAACAGCAACCCAGTACTTCGTTTCTTCCGACTTCACTTCTGTAACAGGCCGAGTGGGTCAAGACGACCGGATGTGAGGCTGTGATTGATATAAGCTATAGTCCAAACCCCTTAAAGGGGGGTTATATAGGGAATTATATAGGGTTTAGGGTTTAGGGTTTAGAGTACTATAATGGCTATTAAGGGGGATACGAGGAGTTTAGACTATAGTTCATTTGGTAGTTTCCCAAAATGGAGAGACCCCAGTATAGACCCCAAAAGACTATAATCCTGTCTATTGGGACCCCCAAAACGGTACCCCTAGTTTGGGGAAACCCGAAGCCCTAATCCCCCCAATATATCCCTATGCAACCCCTAGATAACCCTTAATTTCGGGAAGCCTTAAGCCCTGAACCCATATAGTTTCTCCATGTCATTTTAGTGATAGGTAAAGGTTCTGGGCTTGTGAGTTGAGAAGCCTAGGGATGAAACATATGGGAAGATGGCTTGATAGTAACAGCTTCATAAAAGACTCTGTTTGCATAGTGTCCTAGCAGTACAGTAGTATGATAGCATGGTTTAGGGCTTACAGCTATGGAGTAGCGTTTTGCATCACTATAGGCTTTCAAAAACGGGCGGTTGATTTCAAACACAAGGTCGTGGGCATATTGAGGCTTGCTTTACGGCTTCGTGGGCGCTGTTGCTCTACTGGGGTTGATGAGACGAGCAGTATTGTTGTGAACATTTAGGGGGTGGTACCGTGTTGTTCTTTGATATTCAATTTGTTGTTTCCTTCTCAATGCTCGTCTCAGTAGGGTATGAACCCCTAAATCCTAAACCCCTAAACCCTAACTCCTTACCCTGAATCCCTCTGCAGGTTCTGGGTTTTTGGGGTGAAGGTTTTAGGAGCAGCTTGCCGGCCTCAATCTGCTAGGGTTAAGGGTATTTGGCATTTGTCCTTGTCATAGGGACCTCGAAAATGATACCCCTGACTTGCTGCAAACTCCCAAATGGTTCCCCATCTTTGTAAGCGGGTTTTTGAGTATCCCCGGCCACCCTGTCTATGAGCTCACTTCTTAAGTCTCTTTGACCTTCCAAGTAAGAAGAACCCAAATCTCCAATAAGATCCTAAAACCGAAAAAACCCTAAACCCTAACACCCAAAAACCCTAAATCCCTAAAACCGTGAAACCTAAACCCTAAAACCCTAAACCCTGAAACCCCAGAACCCTAAAACCCTAAACCCTAAACCTCTCCTACATATATATATATATCTTAAGGTTAATGATTTCCCAGAAGGCCTCCCACAGGGTGAAAACCTTTGGCCATGTTTCATCCCTTCAACAACGAAAACACCAAATGAAATGTATTGGTGTTGTTGACCAAGATGGACCTAACTGAGTTTAGGTCCTAAACCCTAAAAGGAGTAGGTTTGGGTGACTTGGCCGCCTCACACGGCGCGGGGTGGGTGATCAGTTAGATAGACCTCTACAGCCAGGCCATGGCAGAGTCCTTGACACCTAATCATCACTGCTTGCACGGTAACTCACAGCAAACCCTAGGCCGTAAACCCTAGGCCCTAAACCCTTAACCCCTAAATCCTAAACCCTAAACCCCTAAACCGTAAACCCCTAAATCCTCAAGCCCAAGAGTCGGCTGAGCGGAGGACGGCGGGTGGTCCGCGCGAGGACCTGGAGGTGGCTTTCGGTTTGTTTAGGATATAGGGGTTTAGGGTTTAGGGTTTAGGGGTTTAAGGGGTTTAGGGTTTAAGTGGTTGAGGGTTTAGGGTGTAAGGGTTTAGGGGTTTAGGGTGCACTTGGTGCGGGATGGAAAAGAACATGGAAGCTAGCCATTATTCTGGGCTTAGGATTTACGGTTTAAGGCCACGTTAGTTAGTAGGCTGATAATGAGCGAGAACGCAGAAGCTACTGTATTTTTCAGGGCTTAGGGTTTAGGGGTTAGGGTCAGAGGGGCTAGATCTATAGCCGACAAGTAAGGGATAGTAAAGGGAAGCTTCTGAGCTTACATTTTTGCGGACGAACATGCAAAACAATTTCTTCGGGTGTAAAGGAATTCAAGCGTTAATATATAGTAGGTGAGATGGGTTTCCACAATGGAAACTTAGCTCAATTTAGTTTAGGTTCCTTAAATCAGACAAGGGCTTCGGGTTCTAAGGTTGAGGGTTTGGGTTCCGGTCCATTTCTCATGTTGGGTTAGTAGTGAGTGAAGGAGTTGGGTCTATGGAGAATCACCGAGGCTTGCACAGGATTTCTAGCGGGACCCCTGCCCTGCTAAGCTAAACATCGGCAGGATTCTAGGCTTGAGGTATGGGATGTGGGCTGAGGATTCATGAGGTTGGGCGTGTAGCATTTGTGTGGAGCTAAAGGTTCGAGGGCTAAATGTCAAGATCCTCAAATAAACACCCTTGGCCTACCGCTACATGGAAATTATCACGTTAGCTTATGTATTGTGTGGCTAGATTCTAGGAACCATCACCATGGTCACTGTCCTCAGTATTGTCGTGATTGTCAAGCTGGTCCTTTTACATGGTAATTAGTTTCCACGAATAGGAGCACTCCATGATCAAATTCTCGACCCCCCAAATATTCTTGTTTTCCTCTTTGTAGGAAGCCCCAAAAAGGGACCGCTACTTCTTGCAAACCCCAAAGTCATTATAATACACCGCTAGCAAACCAGAGTTTCCATTTCATTTTCCACTCCCACTACTAACCCGTAAACGCTCAACGGTAAGCACAGGCGCACACAGAGGAAGCTGCTTCGAGATCTACGGGTTTGATGTCCTTGCCGCGCCTGCAGCAAGGGTTGAACTTAGAGATCCCTTTAAAAGAGATCGAGGGGTGATGTAGGGGCTGCAGGATAGACAAGGGGGCTACAAGGCCTAGGGTTTTCCAAACTAGAGGTGACAATATGAGGATTGTATTGTTGAGGGGGTCTTTATTACGGCCCCCTATTGATGGAACATGACGATTAACTCATGATTTGACAAGAGTCTGAAAATTGAGCAAGCCCTAAACCCTAAACCCTTTTTTATGCATCTTTGGGTTTCAATTGCGGGTTCCATGGATGGACAGCCAACGATCCCTGCCCTGATTTGAGGCGAGGGCTTGGTTGTAGAGGCTTTTGTGGTGTTTACGGAATGTTTGGGAATAGCTTTTCGTCATGAATTATGACTGGGCATCTTGGATTTCCGACTGACTGCGGAAGTCAATGGAGTAAACCCTGAAGGGTACCACAGGAGACAGACGACCACGGAGATGTGAAGGTTCAGGCAATCTGCTGGGCCCTGCCTGGGTTTCTTCTATGTCCAGCCACAGAAGAATTTCCTGACAGCCCGCTGCTTGCGGGTCCATGTTCGTGCTTCAAACTCGTACTAGAAGGATTAGAGTAAGATCCTGTCTTTCTCCGAAATGTCCAGAGAAGGTGAGAAATCCCGTGTTCAGGATATTCAACACAAAAACGCAATCAGTGCCTTCCATAAGGCCCCTAGGACCTGTACGCTTCCTTGCACTGCTGCTTCAAAAGAGTGGTGAAGTGAGTCTTGAGAATAATCGCCACAATCCACATTCTCCCTCAAGCACATAAACCCCAAGTCATTTAAAAAAAGGACTAAGCCCTGAACCTATAAGCTCTCACTTAATCCAAACCCTCAATGGCCTAAACCTTCAGACAGCCTAAAACGCAAAAACTAAAACCTAAACCTAAGCCCTAACTGAACCTAAACCCTGCACAACGGGCCCTAACTTAACCCAAATAAAGCATGAGCCTAAGACCTAAACCCTAAACCCTGAAATTTACAAACTGTGATCACATCAACCCCAGGTTGATCGCAGCCTGAAGCCATGGCTCTTGGAGGTCAACATCTGCTGGAGCCAAAGTGATTCAGGATTCCTACTGTGGTTTTTAAGGTATAGGGTTTCAGTGCTTAGTGCTTTAGAGTTTAGGGGTTCTTGTGGAGGGGGGGTGGAAGAAATCTTGCACCAGTTAGGACCTCGAAAAATGATGCAATTAGTGGTGCATAGGCTATGTTAGGTGGTGCAAGATTTTCTCCATCCATAGTAGGGCACGGATCAGGGCTTCCAAAGGCCAATAAGCTGCAATCGATCTTAAACGGCATTGATACTTACGTGGGGATTGTCCTAAATTACTGTCAATACGGGGTCCTATATTTGGGTTCCTATTATAATACCGGGCCCTATATACATTTCCCCCATTTTGGGAACAGTAATTTAGGGAAACTTCCACGTGTCTTTATTTGAGCTCAAGTCCTTCAGGGGGCCTTAGAAGACTCCCATCACATGAGGTTCACGAAGCAGAAGGCAAAGGCAAAGGTTTCAAGTTACAGCTCAAAAAAGACTAACCCCTCGGGGTAATATTAGGGTTATATAAGGGTTTAATGGAAAATAAAATGGAAACTACAAAATTATAATAGGGTATATATTGGGGTATATTGGGGGTATTACTATAGATGGTTCAAAAGCACCCTTGGTTGGGATGAAGGACTCAGATGTTTTTGGATGGTCGAGCCTTCATTGGAGCCTTCACTAGTGTGGGTACCGTGGTAAGCAGAAGCTGAGCGACGTTCGCCAATCAGCTGCCCCGGGGCTTCCTTCCGAAGACCAAAACCATCCAAAAAGCCACCCGCCGAATTTACAAGATGCGGTGCAAGTTGAAAAGGCTTCTTGAGACAGTTTGGCTCAGCCCCCACCCTGAATCCACATCCCTAAGTCCACACTGGGAGCTTCATCACTGGCCCATTCACGTGCTAGTAAGCTGACACCTGTTTCTCCGCAACCCTCTTCACAATGTAGGGGTCTGAGTAGGGTTACCTAACTCCCCGCTCTGCCTAAACCCTAAACATCGGGTACTGCCCCCACTCAGGAACAGTTGGATAATATTTATAACATGATTATAGAAAGCCCTGAATAGGACCCCTAATATAGACTGTTAGTGGGTGGGGGCAGTACCCAACCTAAACATGCTAAACAAGTACGCCACTCCTGAGGTCCATCATTATCTTCTGGCTCGCCCTTGGACAAAAGAATCAAAACCAAGCTGGTCGCAGATGATTGGGCCTGAGCTCCCTGAGGTTTATCAAGGACCCCCAGGTGGGTAGTTGCCAGATGGGTACCCCCATTTACGGTTTGCATAAAAGTGATGAGGTCATATGAGGACTACATAGGCCTTGCTTTCAGATGCCCACCTGATAGCTATTCATGGGGGTTTCCTTGAGGCATCTGATTGACGGCTTAAGGGTCTAGACTCCGAAAAAACGACTAGTAGAGATCACCGCTGCTGTAGAGGAGCCTATACCCTACAGTAATCCGTAGCGAACGTGGTCGTCTACAAGGGCATTTGAGAGCATACCTACTCGGCCTTTGGAAGCCGCACCTGTCCCAGACCCTGAGAGGCATGCATATGCGGCGTTCTCGAAACAGTCTCTTTCAAAAACCTGAACTGAACCTGCCCATACAACATTGCATGGAAGAGTGCTGTATAGCAGAAGCAGTTCAAGCTTGTGAGCCCTAGGATACCGCAAAAAGTCAGGGGTTGCCAAAACAATCACTTCTTGTGGTGTCCTGACTATATAGGCTTTGTCAGTAATTGAGGGGTGCATTGGAGGAACCCGCTTTTTGGAAATTCCCATTTGGCGAGAATTCGTCCGAAAATCACGTTATGAACTTGATTTCCCAGCCAGCGTTCAGCGACTGCCGTCGCAGCCGTTGACCTCGTATTAGTGGTGCTACTACGTATCCCTCTCCAATAATGGGATCTAGTTAGGTCAGATTGTGGCATTCGGTACCTAAAACCCCCAATCATTTCATTACGTAGTAGTGTTAGAAATGGGCAGGAGAAATCTTACGTTCCCCGAACAGCCTGGCAGCCTCTGCTGAGTAGTTCAGATCCGCAAACAGGGATTTCCTGAAATTAGGGGTCCCTTTTTGGTGGCCCCAAACTACAGATACATTGCTTGGCCATCTATGCAGGGATTCCCCTGATTTATGCAAACCACCAAATCCTTCTGCAAGGTGTTAACTTTGGTGGGGGTTTGCTCCTCAGCTCGCTCAGCTCTGACGCCAGTTTAGCTCCAGATGCGCAGCAGCTGCGTGCAGCCTTGTGGTGGTGGCGTAGCAGCGGAGGGGTAGGAGAAGTAGAGCAGAAGAAGCAGCAGCAGAAGAAGAATAGATGTGGAACGGCGTCCTATCCTAGGTGCATCCTCCGACGGCATTGTGGAAGCTGAGCGCCGCTCCCAACTGCTTGCTTATATGACAAGTTGTGTAGTCTAATTAGAGATCCATACATGATTCCATGTATTCGATTTAGCTTGTACCCAGCTGCTTCTGACAAGGGTTGGAGTGTGACGTACTCGCCACTGGGGCATGGCAACTGTCATGTTTATCCGGTCTCCGTAAACCCTAAACCCTAAACCCACCAAAACAAATCCCCAAAAGAACAACTTCGGGCACGGCTTCCAAGCCCAGCCGTTTCAAACAGCTGCGGGGAGATAGGTTGACGCCTAGAAGGACAGCTAGAGCTTGGTAATTGTACTTGGAGGGTCAGGGAGACTTATCCAGTAGGTTAAAACTGAGGATGCTTGAGGTTAAGGGTTTAGGGTTCAAGGTTAGTGTATGGTCCAGAGGGCCTGCAAGAGTACTTACTAATTTCTAAACCCTAAATGATATGGTAGTTTCCATTTTCTTGTCCATTCCTTACTACGTTGGTTATAAGTATGCTTGCTAAGTTCCCCGAGTCCTTCAAAAAAGGGGTTCGGAGAGCCCGGACCAAGCGCTTAGAGCTCCAAGCAACAAGGACCCATCAACCATTAACCTTAAACTCAAACCCTGAAGCGTGGGAGGACAAGGATCCCATTAAAGAAATAAGATGCAATCCTTAAGCCGAAGACCTGAAATTAAAAACTTTGGGTTGAATTGAAGCCTGAAAGTTGTTCAGCTGCCGAAGCCGCATGGCTCAAAATCACACTGCTTTGTATAAAGTCCTGTTATTTTTCTCGTGTAGTCCTAGAGGCCTGCATAGTCGTGATAACAGGATTTTCCAGGATTTCACTAGTTTCCAGGCAAACCTACCAAGGTGGAGTTGTAGTAATTCAGTTCACCGCATGAGCCTATCATGTTCTAGGTCCCCTAGGTCACAGAGGAGCACAAGTGTGCAGCACTGCGCACCCGCAACCAGCATGCTAAGCAAGGACCTTGACCGCTTAGGCAGGGAGCGTGAGGTAGTTCTAGTATAGAGTTTCAATAGGCTACTTGCTGCTGTAGCAAGAACCCCGGGACCTCAATTCCAAACCTTCAGCGGTCGACCAGTAGAGGCAGCACTTCCTGACATGTAGTATGTAATATAGGAATTTGCATTTTATTTCCATTATCTAATTATAACCCTGATACAACCCTAACATAACCCCAATACAACCCCAATATAGCCTTAATATAACCGCAATATAACCCTAAACCTTAAATCCTAATGTAATAAGCGCTATGCATGAGCCAGAGACCAGCTCTACTGGGCGATTGGATGAGTATATCCGAAGTTTCGAGGAGCAGCCAGGCAGTTGAATGGAAAAGAACAGAGAAACTACTATAGTGCGGTTTAGGTTTAGGGCTTAGGGTTGGGGGGTATTTAGGAATAATGGAAGAGAACATGGTAACTACCATAGCATGTTGGGGTCATTTTGGGGTTATATTGGGGTTATATTCGGGCTGTATTAGGGTTATATTGGGGTTATGTTCGGATTATATTGGGGTTAAATAGGGATAATGGAACAGAACATGGAAACTACAATTATATCATAGGGTATATACTGGCATTCCTTTTGAAGCCCAGCGTTTTGCGTTTCGCAGTTGTCTCCTTCTTGCAACTGAAGCTAGGAGTATCTCATTTTGGAGCATTCCCTTAAGACTTTCTGTACATAACAACATGCTGGTAACACGAGCAAAAAAGGTGAGACGTTCCGCATTTGGATGTTTTGTCTCTCACGGGGCGTAGAACCTGAAGCATCGGGGCAACAGCGAGGAGGGGGTTAGGTTGGCCTGCAACATTTGCGAAGTCGTGTTCATCTGGCCCAGAAACATTTTGTGACACATCAACCACCCCATATACCAATAGACGCACCCACGTAGTCCTTGGTATTGCCTACATTGCCGTCATGAAATGATCACTCAGTGCATGTTCGCTGGCTCCCCCCTTACTTATAGCGCCCGCTACGGATGATGGTAGTATTATGTGAATTAAGATTACTGTAAATTCCTGTCATATCAATGTTCGTGGGGGACTCGCCTAACTTGAATTCCTCTACCCCCAAGGGACATGAAATTGAGGAAGCAAGACGTTTTCCAATGGATGTTCAGTATGAGACTCCAGTTCAATGCATCCTGTCCTTGCACAAGTAATTTCTCGCGACAAAGATCCTGACAAAGAAAGTGCACCCCCTAGACAAATTTCCATTAAGCCCTGTAGCCTAAGATTTTCTAGGCTCCAGAAAGGAATCCATAACTGTTGGGTTGATAAGCCGATGGGACAGTGCTGCTTTGCATTATACATGTGACCCCTACAGCCTCCGTATAGCAACCTTTCAAGGAAGTATGGCGCCGTGCCAGTTGAGATCCAGCCGCATGACCTGCAAAGCTCCTTGGGCAGCTTCGTGGAACCTTTGGCATTGCGGCAAAGCCCTGAGAGAAGGTTGGAGCAACCAGATCCTTGGGCATTTACGAAGGCAGTTGAAGAATGCTAGTTTGGGCTTTTAATGTTTGAGAATCGGACTTGTGGAAGAGTCAGACGAGATGAAGGAGGGGTTGCTCAAACTTCACCAAAAAAGAGCGAAACACATGCAGCGCAAACTCCAGCTTCCCTCCAGAAAGGGCTGTGGCAGGATGCTAAGGGGGCGAAAACCCAACCACCAGAACACCAGTCCTAAACCCGAAGTTCGTTGGGTCTATGAATTAGGGCCAAATCCGTGAGTTGAAGCCCGAAACCCCTAAACCCTAAACCCTAAACCCCAAAAACCCAAGCAAGGATGACCTTCGCAGCTCTCTGACAAGCCCAGCACGGGACTTCTGCTCACTGCCGGCCAGCATCACCACCCCCAGGTGGGAAATCTGTTTAACAATCATGTTTATAGGGTTTAGGGTTTAGGGTTTTTAGGGTAGTTTAGGGTTTAGGGTACCAGTTATGGGAGCTTCCCATTTGAGCTGCTAGTCTGAACTGAAGGCAAGCTCCTTCAAGCTTCATTAGGTTACGGGTTTAGGGTTTAGGAAGGTACTTTGGATGTGGGTCTGGATTCTTGTCTCTATAGGCTTCATACAAAGTATATTGGCAATGACTTTTGTTCAGGAAAAGCGATTAAAAGACCACTGTATGCTTCATTCCCATGATCAGGCCTGGCAAAGATGTCAGGACAGGATGCAACCCTGGACCCAACACCTCTTTAACTAGGGAATGAACGAGTGCAACAAAAAATGGAGGGTTCCAGTCCTCCATTCCCTACTTACCCCTAGCAAGTAAACCCCGAGCCGTATGCAGGTTGGGTTCGCGGCTTCAATATCAAGTAGGCTGTAGCGCTGTAGTCCACAACCCCCACTATGGTTGAAGGGCTTATAATGTGGCTTATATCTGGGTTTCAAGCCTACTGACGAAGACGCACTTAGCCCCCCCTAGGTAGGTAGGTCCCTGAGTTCTATCTACTTCATCAGGAACATTAGACCTAAATCCTAGACCTTGTAGAGCCCGTGTCTGCGAACTGTTCCCAACCTTCAGCGGGCCCGACTCTACATTTCGAGGGCATGGGGACTTAGTGGATTGCAGTAATAAATAATGGTTTAGATGGTTGTCCCAGTTTTTAAGCCCCCAAACCCGCGAAGTAGGGCCGTAAAATCGGACGTCAACCCAGGTGCTCAGTGATCTGAAGGGTTTGGTAGGATGTTAGAGTTGAGGGTGGAGTTAATTGGAATAGGCTTTCTTGTGGTAGCTTCTTGGGACCTTCTTGCCGTCTTGCTTAGGGTTCGTTCCGATCGTTGCCAAAACTTGGGACCCCAAAAGGCAATGCTTAGCGATTCCAGAACAATGGCCCTCTCGGAAAAGATAGACCTTAAACCCTCCATCTACCCTCTACCTAGACCCTCCTCCTAGCCTCTATTAGGGCCTAAGTACCNNAGGTTACAAGGAGGGTCCTGGTATATACCACTATAAGAGACCAAATACCCTTATTTTAAAGGTACAAGGAGGCTCCTGGAAGAGAAGCCCAACTCCCAACCAGCTTCCTTGTTGGGGTTTAGGGTTTAGGGTTTAGGGTTTAGGGCACTCCCATTGTTGCCTGGCACGGCTTTGCGCAAGGCAAGTGGCAAAAAGCTAGCGCACCTCCACCTTCAAGCCCCATGCGCACCCCATGGTATCCTTGACTCCTCGTAAGTCTCTAGATGATCCTAAGCCTTGCTCGCCACCCTAAGTCCTGAACCCTACACGCGACTCTAAATCAGGTATCCGTGGCAGGTGTCCCCCTCTGAGCCCGTCCGCGCGTTGCCCTTTAAACGGAGCAATGGGCTGGAGGTGGCAGTGCATGCAGAATTCATTAACATCGGGGCTTTAAGTTTCGGGTCAAGGGTACTTTTGGATGGCCTTCGGCATTTTCTTAGAAGGTATAGAATTCTCGTGCGGGCAATTAGTTCGGAGGTGCTAAGGGAACTGGGCTTCATGGTTATGGAGGTTTCTCCCAACCCAGAGTTCCCTTTTTCTTTGCTGCTTTCTCAAATGCAATGTCCTTTCGGGTGTCGAATTTGTCAGGGATACTTAAATTTGAGGGTATACCGCTTCAAGTGGGATTCTTAGGAACTGGAAATTGTGGCATAGATGGATCATGCATGGGCCTGTAAGGGTATGGTACCGAATCATCGGGGCATGAACTTGGGCTGCATCGGGATTGTATAATGATTGGGGTGGGGGGCAGTTTATCTCAAAGTGGCTGAAACAGAGACAGTCACGTCAGCTGGACTACATGCCCACGCGCCCTGCGTTTCCTTTTGGTTTCGTAGTAGGTCTATTGTTGCGAGGAAGAACGAGACGTGTGTTCATGATGCTTGTTCGACTGAGCGAAGTATGAGTGAATGAGAACCTGACCCAATCTTGTGGCAAACGGTGATTTAATTTCAGACCGTCCTAACATGGCTGCACTTCATGTTGTGGAACCATTCTCAAGTAGAGCTTATCCAAAACAAGTGAGGCGTTCAAGCCTCGCGTTCAGCCCTATGAGTTGGCCGCCACCTACAAGATGCCATCTATGCTGGGAAGCGACCTGATTTCGACGGCTTGCGGTTCTTCTCCCAGCACCTCAGCTACTGAGTAACGGTTTTGTTTGTACCTCAGTCCTTCGAATGCTTCTTTTGCTATGCGACAGGGCTTTCTAGTTTGCAGCTCAGGCATGATAACTCCTGGGAGAGAGCCACAGCCTACTCTGGATGCTTTGGCCCCCGCTTTAGATATATCCAGTGTGGAGCCCACACGCATCAGCACCCCGCAGCGCTTTGAGAGCTCCATTCTCACGCCGGCGCCTTCGGCGGAGTATCGTTTCAACATGAGCTCTGGACAGGGTTTGCCTCACTCTTTTTGCAGCGTTGCTGCACGTTCTAGCTTCTCCACAGACACAGCTTCCTTCAGCCAGACGTGTTTGCCTCTCCGCATTGAGACTACTGTTGCCGGAAGCACTTCAGGCTTGGCGCCCTGTGCCCGCGTGGAGCGCGCACGTGCTGCAAGCAACCCGCCCAAACTACAACTTGCCGGCCCTAGCAGGTGCCCCTCAGCAAGCTCACCTGGTCACCCAACACACAGATCATGGAATGCGAGCTTTAGGTCAAGGCTTACCCCAAACCTTGTCGGCGCGTTTCATCAACCTTCCCCTGCAAGGAGTTCCTTGCCAGGATCCAGCTCAAGAGACGACAGCTGGGCTCCCTTACCGGCTCCTCGTGGGCCTCCGCCTAGAGTCTGGCAACGCCCCTCCTCTGCGGATGTATTCCAGGGGCGTCCCCCGCGGAAGCTGGGCTCTGAGACTGTGGAGTTATCTGGGCCACCACAGTTGGCATCCCCTACAAGGGATGCGAGAAATGCTTGCTTCCCAGTTGAGCCCATGGCATCCTCTCAAAGCTGCCGCCAGGATGCTGCAGCACACTTCGAGCATGGCGATCTCCGTGCTGCCAGAGAGGCACATGACGAAGTGAATTGCCAAAGCCCCAAGGTTGCGCAGGCTCTTGGTCCAAAAGTGCAAAGCTCCACCACATCATCTTGTGAAATTGCCGTGCAAACAGACAGCATCGCCAACGAATCAAATGCAGCCTCCTGCGCACCCGAGCTGAGCACCCGGGCAGATGGATATGTGTCTACAAGTCAGGAGGTGAGTGCGGAGGCAGGCTGTCCTGTTGGTAGGCGCACAAATTCCCGGTGGCGCCATGGCATTGGCAGGAGAGAGATCTTGGAGGAAGTCTTGCTAAGCCAAGATACCGCAACTGAACCGGGTGCTGTGTGCACTCCAGAAAAGCCTTGCTTTCAAGCCTTCAAGCACGACACGCCAGACTTTGGTGACATGGTCAGCGCACAGGCTAGCAGTTTGTGGCGGGGGTCATTTGAAGCCATCCAGCCCATGGCACCGCGTGACACTCTAAGCGTCG
This sequence comes from Symbiodinium pilosum, assembly GCA_905231905.1. NCBI lineage: Eukaryota > Dinophyceae > Suessiales > Symbiodiniaceae > Symbiodinium > Symbiodinium pilosum. The sequence continues at coordinate 63,972 of CAJNIZ010024991.1, forward strand.
AACGCGGTGACGGTGTGGCTCGAAGGCTTGATGGTGATTGCTTCAGATTGGCATCTAGTCCTTTCGCAGACACTGGGGGCATCGGCCTTGAGGCACCGAAAAGCGCGGACGCAGTCGAGCAAGAACGCCTCAACCAGCAACTGCTCGAAGCATTAGCTAGGGGTTTAGCTCACCTGCGGCGTATGCAAAGTCTGGCTGCGCCTTCCAGCTGGGAGAGGCCGCATGCGGCCTAATTCACTCAATGTATTCTCCGGCTCTCCAACGTGGCAAAACAGATGTCGGCACAGCTTAGATGCTCTTGTAGCGTCTACGTCTTGCCTCCCTTTGGCGGGATATGGTAGTTTCCCTAAAGTGGTCACCCCAATGTAGACCCCAGAATACTATAATCCGCATTGTAGGGACCCAAAAACGGTACCCCTAATTCTGGGGACCGCCCATATGAATCCTTGGAGCTATTTCTCTTCATGATCAGCCCTGGAACACTACCTGCAAGCCTGGATCCTGCAGAAAAGTATTATTACTGCACACACACACAATTAGCCTGAAACCTGTAGGGGTTTAAGGTTTAAGGGATTTAGGGTACGGTTTGCAGCAGGGCTTTGGTAGCTTAGAGAGTTGCTGCCGGCATGGCGAGTAGCTTCAGGCAAATGGTTGGGCGGTGTAAACTGCGCATGTCCAAGCGAACATGCATGGTGGGGTGAAATCTGAGTTGCCCAAAGCATGAATTTACTGTTGGCGCCTCATAGTCAAGCCAAAATGGAGAGATCACGGCGCTACGCAAGCCTGCATGGGATCTCTCAACCTTCGCGCTAGCACGAGATATCACGAGATCTTGTATTGAAAGTAGTCAAAGCAAGCACGATCCAGCGTTAGAAGGGCTTCAGGTCTTTTATTCTGAGACTCAGGTCCTTGTTCTACTCTCAGGGCCTCAGAAGTTAATGGCCCCACGAGATTGTAGAGTAAAGCCCTTGTGTTCTCGGTATGGGCCTGTCCCTTTTGCAGGCTCGGCTCCCTTGCAAAAGTCTACGCCGAACCCTGAACCCTTCTTTGGCTCTATCCGAGATAGGGAAAGCCCAAGTTATGTCCAGGCATGTCCAGGCAGTATCTTCTATGTTATAGGTGCTATTCTACATGTCGCTAGTGCTTCATACTTTGCTACCCAAATTCTGCAAAACCTGAACCCTGGAAAACCCTTGAAGCCCCTCAGGCCCAGCCAGCGTCAACTGGCCCGCCGGCAAGGAGGCACAAGATCACTGGCTCAAAGGGTCCATGCGTACTTTAGTCTAAACTTCTTAAAGGGGGTTATATAGGGGACTACTATAGGGGTTATTAAGGGGGATACTAGGAGTTTTGACAATGGTCCATGTAGCTATAAGCCGGGCCCCAAGGCAGGTTTTAACAAAAACCTTATATCTACACATGGACCTTTCGGCTGGCTCAGAATTGGGGTGGGGTTCTCCGATCGCGACCTTCCCCGCTTAAGTACGTCTCTACATGACCGCCGAAGACCGAACACGAGTAGCCGGCTCTCGCACTGCCCGTTAATAAACAAGGGGGCGTCGGGACATCTTGTGATAGGATAAGTTTTAAGTTTTGAAAAAATTGATTATGAGCCTGCTGCAGAACACCTATTTGGAGCTTGGTTGGCCGGTCTCTTCAGACTCCTCATTGCGCAGGGCAACGTGGACGCCATCATGGATGAGCAGGAGGCTGCAACCACCTCTACAGGCACATTGGGCGTGGGATGTATACCGGCCATTGTGTGAAGATATACAGATTACCTAAAGGGTTGACCATTGGGAACATCAAGGATTTCCTTAAATAGAACCACAAGCTCCGTAAGCAGAAACAAGAAGATGGACTGTTTCAGAGCACTGAGAACCCCTCTTGCAACTACCTGTCTCAGTCAATATACACGCTCATCTTTCATTCTTTATATGCGCCTTTTCTAACACTCCCCTAGATGATCCCCTAGATAACCTTCCAGACCTGCTGGAGAAGGAACTTTGGTAGCTGCCTTCAGGTTGTGCTCTCTCCGATGAGGAGATGGCCAAGAGAGCGCGGAAACTTGCAAGACGCCCAGCCGCTGTTTTTTTTCTACATGCTGTTGGGACTTGCACATGGAAGCGTAGCAAAAATCATGGTCTCAGTTTGGGCCGTTTCTGTCTTGAGGACTCGTTCATCTGGGATGATATGGGATCTTTAGCGTAGGCACCTGCGCACCACACTCACGTGTCTCTAGGATGCATGCGCGGTCGAGGTGTCCGCCTTTCAGGTTATGAATATCTCGCGCTCCCAAATAGGATTATTGGCTTCTTTGTCTCCGAGGACAAGGGCACAGAACGGACATTTCCCTAAAAACGTGATATGCGCTCGAGGAATTTCTTAGGTTGAAGGCATCCCCAATACATAGGCATAACACTATGAATCCACAGATGTGGTGCTCCCTCAAGCTTTCCAAACTCCACGCCGCAGCACCCTGCACACTGCTGCAAGCATCATGGTCCCAAACTGGAGGGAGTTGTCAAAATCCTGGCCCTTTCTGGGAACCCCAAATACTAGGACCCATATTATAGCGGGACCGAAAAAAAAGAATCACAACTTTGATAGCCTACCAAGAACCCCAAACCCGACATGTCTCCATAACAACCCTTCATACTCCTATATATTCCAATGTAGCCCTATACCCGCTTCAAAGAGAACCCTGATGTGACAATCCTAAACCCAAATCCCTAAGCCCTAAACCCTAATCCCTAAGCCCTGTGCTCTAAACCCTAAGCCGTAAATCCTAAGCCCTCAACCCTAAACCCTTAACAACCTTCAACCTTCAACAAACAACCCTACGCCGCCGAGGCTGCCTGCGACAGCCTGGATCTCAGACTGTACTATAGATGCCTGAATAATTGCCAATACTAAGAGTCATCGTAGGGGATACCAAAAGGGTTTAGGGTGCAGGGAGATTACGTCAAGAACGCTGGAGAATCAAGTAGAAACAAGGATGCAACATCAGCTGGGAGCTGCGTTTATGTAAGCATTGTATATGGGAGATCCCTAGATTTTCCATTTTTTGAAACTCTCATGTATGCTCAACAACTACACCATGACCAAGTCAGAACGCACAGTGCCTGGTGTTTTCTGCGCTTCAAGAGAGCAGGTATGCTACTGCATGCTGTTTACGAAGTTTTGACATCTTTAACGGCCGCATGCATTGATGTCGTTTCATCCCTCGCCGCCTGTTGCCTTGGCGCTTCAACCTCAACGGCGCAATCACGGCCACTGATCATCTTTTCGGAGATTTCCTGTGTCTGGCGCATGGATCTTGAATAGGATAGGCACGAACTGTACAACAGTGAAGCAATGCGCGCAAGGAAAAGGGTATGTGGGGCGATCCTAGATTTCCTTCATCCACAGTGCTGAAACCACCTACATAACCAGCAAGTCTACGAGCGGGACAACCTGCCTTCAGACCTGAGGGTTATCGGCCTGGTAATCTATTCTCCGCAGCTTAGGGTTTTGGAGCCATCTTTTGCTTTTGTTTCAACTTCAACGATATTGAGCGCGCGCACGCACACACACTTGCAAGGTCAATCAGAAAGATTGACTGATGTCAGGAAAGTGGGTACTTCCTTACAAGATTACCTCCTGATTTTCACCAAACAGTTTTGAAAATTTGTCTGCTTGTGAAAAACTCATCCAGGCTCACATGTCCATGCAGCACAACACTCATGCATTGATTGCTCTCCAACTGAAAATCTGTGCTCTAAGGCGTGTGATTCTCCATGTTTCTTCTGCAAAAAATGCTTGGTACACTCACTGCCCAGGTATCCCTAAACCCTAAACCCTATCATGAACTCTGATTTTGGAGAAAAGAAAAAGCTCCCCAACTTTCTGAGTTGACCAATCCAGCTGCGCCCAAGCATCTTTGTTAGCTGGAGACTTCTGTGATGCACTCCAGCTCCATGCTTAGGGTTTAGGGTTTAGGGTTTAGGGTTAAAATCTAAATCCCAAAAGCCCTCATGTAGGGGAGATGACTCCTCAGCCTCCATGTCCTAGGTAGGGTCCCCACACACACACCCGCGCGCTCCCTATGGGCAAGCAAAAACATTGTGGTCCGCCTTGCTTTTATGTTCGGTAAGGTGCTAAAACGAGAGCTTGGTCTGCGGGTAGTGGATGTGGAGTACGTACAAGTCCGATGGTTGATGGAGGAAATCTTGCACACTTAGGATCCAAAATGCGCTGTTATTGCTTGGGTATACTGTGTAGATCTGTGTATTCATGTTTCTATATAGGGCGGTGCAAAGGAGTTCATCCATACACAGTAGCGCTCCCTCTTGGCCCCTGGCAAAGTTGTCGAGATTTCATGTTCTAAGTCTTAAGCCTTAAGCCTCTAACTTAATCTGATACCCATTATAACTAAATTATAACCCTTTTCGCGGCACATTGGCTTGAGAACCCTAGTAGATTCTTGAAGCAAATTCTGTGCGACATTTTCCAGGTCCGCAGGAAGCCCTCCAGCTCTTTGACGAGGTTGCCAGGAACCCCAGACAGATGGGGCTTGGTATTTGTGTGTGTGAACCAAGCTGATGGTATGGGCACTACTTGAACTTGTCTTGGAGGCGGCAATTACGTATGCTATGGCTGTTTTCCTTTAGCGATGATGGAAGCTTATCCCTTTTAGTACTGGCACGCTACTGGTCTTCTTATCTCTAGTAACGTGCTGATTCCTGTGAACGTTTGTGCAACAACGCCACATGGCCGTGCATGTACAGTTGTCATTAGTGGCGCAAGGCTTCTGACCCCGTTCTCTGCTGGAGTTGTACATGTTTTGTCCATTGTTGCTGACGTGTTTTTCAAAGGTGCTCGTGGAACCCTAGGCAGCCTCCGCAACACGAGAAGCCCCAAACCCTAAACCCTTGTTGAAGCATTCTTTCGAGACATCCCAACATGGCACCACAGCAGATGAAGGAGCGCCAAGAGGAAATTTCATGGAACCTCCCCCATTCTGAGCTTCTAGGAATAGGTTTAGGGTTCAGAGTTTAGTGTGTACCCGTTTACTTCTGCCTTCGGGGCCCCCAAGCTGCTGGACACTCTGAGCTGTTTGTCATTAAGCCTTCTGGAGTCAGCGATTTCCTCCCTAAACCCGAAACCCTAGGTCTGCTTGATCTGGTGCGGGTTTCTTTTTCAATGGTAATATTATGGTTACACTGAGGTTATAAGGGGAGAATGGAATATGGAAACTATTATAGTTAATGGGTTATATAGGGTTGGGGTTTGCCCCCACCCCTTAACACGTGCAGTCAATTTACACTCAAGGCGTGGGAACTTTGTGTGGAGGCCCACGAAGAGGACACCTGACATGCTGAAGGGAAAGTAAAGGGTCTGGGTCCTGGCTTTATAATGACGCATGTGCTTAAGAAGAGTGAGAGAGCACAATGATGGTGATGGTGGCCATCTTTTTCACTCGCCGCGAGAGAGTTACGAGGCGTTCTAACTCCTTTGGAGCTGCGAGGGTATGCCTCCATCTCTTTGCCAGGCCCCGGCACATATGCCCCATGAGCAGGCCAAAAAAAGATATTACTCAACATGAGTCCTTCTCCCAAGCAAGATTACGTGCACATTGGCATGTCCTTCAGAAACATCCTTGGATCCGAATCTAGCTGTGCGTTCGCGGTCATCTGTGACATGCTTGAAGGCATCTTCGTCACGCAGGACCGCTTTATAGTGGCCTTGCCAGATGTTGGATCCAAGTCGGAGGTACCCCATGCTGCTCGTGCATTGTAAGATGCGTTCTCAACCTCAACCACTTCCGAAGCAAAGTAGGAAAAGCAAACTCCTAAGGCCCTCACACCTATTTCCTAGGTCATCAAATCTGGCTAATGGTGATGATGATGATGATGGTGGTGGCGATGATGATGTTAATGGCGATCCCATTCTTCCGCGGTCAAGCATCGCACCTCGCGAGCACTGTTAAGGTGCCATGCCTTACGCCCTTGACATGGGGCTGACCAAGAGCGCAAATCGTAAACCATGAAAATCACTGTTCAAGCAGACAGAATCTATTTCCTGCGGTGGGCGGCGGCTCCTCAACCCCAACCCAGGAAGTTTCGCGAGATCACATCTCGGGTCCGTGAGCCACCCTGCAAAAAGCATGCCCAACATGAGGGACCATTCTGGGTTATCAAGGCGCTGTCAGGGACCATCAAGGCCCTTCCCCCGGCTGCGTAAGGCTTCTTGAGCCTTCGAAATTCAATGCCTGAGAGTTATTCAGAGATTATATGCGGTGTGGAAATATAGCCCCGAGAATGGAGAAGAAAATGGACAATGAAATGGAAGCTCGGGCTGCTTGTGACTGGCTACAATGGTTGCTAGCTTATGCAAGTGTCTTACCTGCTAAGCTACGTGCATTCAGCAAACACAAGCCATGCTGAGATTCATTTCAGGAGATGGATGACAAAAAGTAACCAAGCAGAATTTCCGGTCCCCATAGCATGCAGCGTAAAATCTGCACGGAAGAAGTTGCAGTGTGTGACATGACAAGACCAGCTTGGCTGCCGGGACCACCAGGTGGATCAGCGGGACTTACAACAGCTAAAAGGCTCATAACTGAAAGTTATCATGTGAGCAATTGTCAACATTAGCCTTTCTAATTAACCCTTAGCAGTGGGTCCCTATTGTAGTTTAGTATAGTCCCCAAGAAGGGCGCATGTCCATGAATCATATGGGAAAATATTCACTGTAGCTCATATGGCTTAGAGGGGTTCTCACATGTCCCCACATTGAGAGCAGCCCGAGAGACTTGCAGGCCTCTTCGGATCAGCATGTTCAACTCCAAAATTCCGGGAGCTATCTGTTGCCATCAGCAAGGTTAATGGCCATCAACATGTGAAGCCACAAGGGCCTTAAAGGGTACGGGTGGGACACATGGCGTTGGGGGCCGTCATTGAGGGCACAGGGGATGAGAAAGGAGATGCGCTCTGGTGGGCTTCAGCTGGCCTACCCCTGCCCAAATGGAACAGAGCCGGGCACTCAGTTTCGGGTTTAGGCGGTTTAGGGTTGCAGCTCTACATAATTGCCAACAATAATCCCTGGGACCCGCTCCTTCGGTCCCTATAAACCAGGGGTGAGTAGAAACCTTGTAAGCAAAACTTAATACAAGGTGGTCCTTGTATTTCTTTACATATTCCGGCTATAATCCTCAATTATATTCCTACTACATTCCTATTCCGGCTATAATCCTATTGTATTCCCATTACATTCCTATTATTTTCCGGTTACAATCCTATCATACTCGTACAATATTCCTTTCATTTTCTTGGGCAGAGAAGCTTCAGTTTCACTGGCTCATGGCTCTAGGCATTCTACTTGAGAGCTTTCCTCCGCAAAGCAAAACACGCGGGCTTCTATCCTTTTCTGAGGTTTAGGGTTTGCTAAGGTAGCTATACTAAGGGTTATAATATATGTTGGTTTATACTTGGGCTGGAACCCCATATGTGCCCCGCAGAATAGCCACGTTGATTTCATGTTCCAATCACATGTGCAGGTGCAGAACATGAAATACTTGAACCCTTTTCTTTGACCATGCGGTTTAGGTTTTTGGGTGTAGGGCTTGCCGAGGTACGCCAATTATTGGCCGGAGGAGTCGTATTGCAACCTCGTGCTGAGGAAGTGGCAGGAAGCAGGAGGCCAACTCTTGGTGTCTAGAGTTTAGGGTTTTTACCCGCAGGGGCTCAGGGATTTAGAGCCTTTAGCTCAGGGAATCTTCGAAGTTTTGACATAAGTTTAGCATTGCTTAGGGACCTTAAGTAATGCTTCGCTTCTTCAAACCACTTGATCCTGTTCTAGGACTCCGCAGCAAATGCTTGCGATCTTCACGTCCTCCTGGAGGGCAGCGCTCTTTCCTAGAGGTTAGGGTGTAGTGTTTGTGTGGATTGCTCGGAAAGCCTTGTCACAACCGCTGAGCCATTGAGTTTCGTCAATCTCCGTGGCCACGTCTGAATACATGGGGTTGACAACATGTTCGGAGATGGCAGGATTCTGGACAAAGAGGGTCAGCTTAGTTGTTTGAACCTAGGGGGCAAACCTCAAGTTACTACCAGAAATATCCTATCGTCCTTTATCATTGCCTATACAAATATCACCGGCGCTTCGTCAAAAAAACTAAACCCTAAACCCTGGATACCACCAGCGCCTCTTATTTTAACCCACCCAGGCTTGGACCGCTAGCATCACCTGGTTTGCTGTTAAGGAACTTAAATTCAGTTTCGATAGCAAGGAAACCCTGTTATTCTATATATATATATATACACCCCCTTTAAGTAGATAGAATATGGTTTGGGGTATATTATAATCAAATCCCCATATACCCCGTATTCTATCTACTTAAGTGGGGACTATATATATATATATATCTGCTCATATCAAGGTGAATTAACTTAAGTCCTTTAACAGCAACCCAGTCACATGCGAACTGAACCCTAAACCCTTAACCCTAAACCCTAAATCCTAAACCCTAAATCCTAAACTGCCAGGTGGGGAAGTGTTCCACTCCAAGAAGCTTCCACCCTGGGTGCCCCGCCAGGTGCAGTGGTGGCCTCCAGATAACATAAGATGGGTTAAGGGTTTAGGATTTAGGGTTTAGGGAAAAATCAAAATGCCAGGGGTCCCTTTCTGGGATCCGCATCATGTTAAGGGGTACAGCTGTTTTTTTTGTTGCTTTCGGGGACGCCTGTTTTTGGAAACTCACTTCAGGATCGCGGGTGAATTTGGGCACTTCAGAGTTGACTTATGGATGCGTTTTGCGCTTTTAGAGTTGAGTGCTTAGGGTTTCGGATCTAGGACGTTCCCTAATCCCTAAGCTACCGCCTAAAAAACCTGGTAGTTTTCAGGGCTTCTGATGGGCCTCATGTGGGCCATAGTCTCAACTTCCAGTATCCCCCTAAATTACCGCTAGAATACTCTTCTATGTAATCCCATCGATGGAGTTGAGACTATAGCTCATGTGGAGAAGCTCGGAGAGCCCTTTGGGTCTTGCACGGTTTTTATTATTATCCGCAGGGTCCCTAAAGTCCTAAAGTCCTCACGTTTCGAAATCTGCAATTACTGCAAAGTAGCATCGGAAGCAGCCAGTCACACAACCTAGCTCTTTCGCACAGAAATCACCTCTCCCTAATCAGCACCCCCACAATGCGCCCCAGTATAGTATCGTTATATAATATATCAGCAGATGTGTGGTGTTTGTTGTTACGGAGAAGTGATTATTTGGCATCACAGCCTGTTGCGGAATGTATGGCAGATGGAGGAGGAAATCTTGCAACAGTGAAGATGCTCAAAGCACTGTACTTCCTAGGGCCCAGGGTATGGGCACAAGAAGTGGTGTAGGAAAGTCGCGTCCTGTTCCGTAGCCTGGTCGCTGCAGGATTGGGCTCGTGTGTTGCATGGGAGCTTCACAAAGTGGAATCCTCTTCTCTACGCCCAAAGTCCGTTTACCCTAAACCCTAAATCCCAAACCCTAAACCACCGCTTATACGCACCCTGAAAAGTGACCGGTCTTTTTCAGATGCGCCGCGCCGTTTGCACAGGTCATCTTCAACAAAACGTGAGGAGCGGAGCCAAGAGCCTGGCCCGCTTCATATATTTCCATAGCGCAGCCTGAGCGCTCGCCTTCCAGGTCTTTCTATGAAGTTGTTCTGACAAAAGCAGTAAGAGTGAACAGCAGGGCATAGAAATGTGCTTGCAACTACAAGGAGGCCGCTCCGCAATGCAATGAGCATCGGTTGCTTCATGCTTGCTTGATCAGCTTGCTGCATGTGCGGATTTCTGCTGATGCAGATGGCGCATACATGCAGCCTGGGGAAGGCACAATGGGTGACAAGGGAAGTCCTAAGCATTCCATATCCGAAGCTACGGACCTGTCATTCTTGAGGCCATTTGGGAGGATAACTATTCAGGGAATGCAGGTGGGCCACCGCTTCAAAAAAGAAGCAAGTCTTCACGATTCCATGGACCTTTCCCAGGACATTCCTGTGGCGAGTGCCTTCACGAACTGTGCGTCCACACTCGCCTTGCACAAGATGTGGCTTGCCATGTGGGTGGCTACCAGCACACGATGGATGAACAAATCTTGCGCCACTAGGGATATGTAATGGACGGTTACTCCTAGGCTCTTGCAGGTGGTGCAAGACTTCCCCTTAGCATCCCTTAGCATAGAAGTTGCTTTCAGAAACATATTTGGAACACTTCCTTGACATTTGCAGCATTCCTTTGGCGTTAACGCTCCCTCTGTTGACAGCAGAGTTAGACGCTTTCCGAAGAGAGGGTTTGGTATTCAGGTACCAGTTTATGGTTTGAGGACTTACAGAAAGCCCAAGCCCTGCCCTCGACACAAACCCTCCGGCCAAATTCGAGCATGCGAGCCACAGAAGAGGGGGAGTCCAGCAAAGTAAGCAGTCGGTGACTCCAGTTTTTGCCTTCGCGTCCTTTCATGAAGTAGGGGGAGGGGGTTTGGGGGGAAGGAGCCAAGCTTCCCTTGTAGAGCTACAAGCTTGGGATAGTCCAAAGCGGCAGACAATCCTCAACCTTAAAGCCCAAATCCTACACCCTAAAGGAATGCTCCAAAGGAATGCTCGAGCCCTGGGCTCAGTCTGGAATGTTTCAACCGCACTCTGTGCACACATGGTAGTCCCCTCAAAAAAGGTATCTACAAAAAGAGCATTCTTTACATTCTTCAGAAGTTTATCATGAAAATCTGCAAACACTAAGAAACCACTATGGTGCTAACAAATTCAACTCCATCCTCACGGCCCCTCCCCAGAGTTTCATGACTCTTTCACCAGCTTGACTTGGTTCCGGTGCTTCAGCCACTCGAGCTGTCACGCCCCGAGAAAAAGCGTTGCAGGATGGCCGGGCAGGTTTACCTGCTAGTCATACCATAATGGGTTCCGAAAGTTTAGGTTCTGGCGTCGTTATACTTGTTTCATGGAATTTGAAATTTTGCTGTTGCGACTGATGGCACGATTTCTAGCATTGCCTGTCCCGTGAGATTCTTGAGCAAAATTCGAAGTTTCTAGAACAGTTCTTTACGATGCTTGATCACATTTAGCAGGCAGACAGTGCTTGGGGAGCCCAGTTGCTTTTGCGTTTCCACGAAACCTAGAAGATTTCAACATATTTTGTTCATTGGAGATGCGAGGCGAGGCGAGCAGTGAGACTCAAATAGATGGGGAAAAGAAGAAGAGCACCGAGACCCCAATAAAAACGGGAAATACTTGCCGCTCGCACCCGTCTAGCCACCACGCCCTAGACCCTAATTCCTAAAACACGACACGCTTAAACCTACCGCCCAAGAACCCAGACAGGCGCAGGATAAACCTTACCAGGACTGCCATGGCTTGGATCGAATGTTTACCTAGGTGGCACTTGGGGTAGTTCGTAGCTTCGCCCGTTGTTGTAGAAGGCAACCTACTCACAAATACTGGGGGCTTTCAAAGTCGGTATCACCCACTTAGGTTTTTGGAGTTTTTGGTGTTTGGGCTCACGCATTTCCATCTTAATGTCCATGTCGCTGCAGGGGCCCAGGGCTGGTTGGGACTTTATTCAGAGGTCTGTGTGATTTCGTGGTGTTCGCTGTGGAGACAATGGCGAGTCAAAACAAATCAAAACCCAAACGCTCAGGACAATAACAGGAGAGTTGAGTGTTCCTAAGTCAACTAAATGCTGCACATAAAATTTGCGTGCCGGTTTGCGGATTTTCGCAAAATTCCAAAATCCCAAAAGGACAGCATGTTTCCATTTTCCGCCTTTTCGAAAAAATCCAAAAATGTCTCAGCCTCGTTGCCAGTTTACGGGTTTCCGTAAAAAAATGCAGATTTTTGCAGAAATCTGCGAAAATTTGCAAACTTCCACAAAGATTTGCAATTTTGTCCGTCAAAAATTGTACATTTTTGCAAAACTTGTAAATTTCCACCCCCAAAAATGTCTTTTTTGGCAAGTTGCATTGTTTGAACATTTGTTATTTTTTCGCAAAAATCTGTAAATTGTCGCAAAATCGGCATATTTTCGCAAAAATCTACAGATTTTCGCAAAAAAATGTGCAAATTTTCGCAAAAATCGGCAAATTTTCGCAAAAATCGGCAAAATTTTGCAAAAATCTGCAAATTTGTGCAAAAATCTGTAAATTTTCGCGAAAANNTTCAAAAATCCAAAAGTTTTCGAATTTTCGCGTATTCAGCCAAACCACATCGCGTAAATATCGCTCATCTTTTCGCTGCCACATTTAGGGTTATAGGGTTCAAGTAATTGGGCCAATCGCCCGCGTTTGCCGCGAAAAAAGAGGCTTCGGGGGAAATGTTGGGGATGATTCTATCAATGTATGCCTTGCTTTAAGACGGTGGAAGTGGCTAAACTGCTGGCCTGCGCAGCATTTGGGGACATGGCCCTAAACCCTAAACCCT
>CAJNIZ010025002.1:0-20755 GCA_905231905.1 Symbiodinium pilosum
AGCCCCAGGGTTTAGGGGGTTCAGGGTTTAGGGGGTTTAGGGTTCAGGGTTTAGGGTTTAGGGCTTAGGGTTTATTAGGGCCTAGGGCTCAGGGCTTATTAGGGTTTAGGGTTTATAGTTTATGAGGTTTCAGGGTATAGGGCTTAGGATTTAGGGTCCAGGTACCTAAATACAGTGGATACAGGACAAAACTCTGCATGACCCCAATTGCCTTAAACCCTCGGAAGTATAGTACTAGAGTCAACTACGGTCATGCCGAATTTTGCAGTAGCAGCAGTAGTAAGTACCTAGGCCCCCAAGACATCCTATAAGAACCACCTTAGGCCTCGAGCATCTACGGTTAAACCTACACCCTGAATCCCAAAACCTTCACCCTAAACCCTACCCCCCAAAAACCTTAACCCTAAGCCCTAAACCCTGAAACCTTAACCTTAAATCCTGATCTCTGAAACCTCAACCCTAAACCCTCTCAAGGTACCTGAATCCTTTTCGCTGGTGCCAAGGGGGAGTCGGGAAGGAAATATCAGTACCGTTATCGGGGACTCGGCTTAGGGCTTAGCTTTTCGGTTCGTGGGCTGTCAGTTTAAAGAATGGCCAGTATAGGGGACTAGAGAAAGATCATAATAGGGAATTTCCCTGGGGGTGCGCACCAGGGCAGCGACGGAACTCAGGAATCAAGTGCTAAGCTCTAAGGATTTCGGGAACCAATTGTGGCAAGTTTGTCTGGTTCTCCTGTGATATACATGGTGTTGGGTGTTGTGTTCAAGGTTTAGGGTAACTCCTAGCAGTCCGCTACTGCAGGTTGATTAGCTGAAACGTTTTGCATAAGGGTTTTCGCAAACAAATTCTTGCAATATGCTTGTATGTAGCTCCCGGGACACAGAAAACAACCCTAAACCCTGAACCCTAAACCCTAAACATATTAGCACCTACCTCGCTCCAGTCATAATGACTTGCTAAGTTCCCACAGCTTTCGCGACATGTGAGCTTTGGTCTAAACTCCTAGTATCTCCTTTAATAAGCCCTGTAACTTAGGGGTTTAGGGTTTAGGGTTTAGGGTAAATCTCCTAAATAATTCCTTGTAAGAAGCTTAGATTATTCCTCATTTTCTAATACCCCACTTCTCAAGACTTACAATCGCGAACCTTGGAACCTCCGCCTGCAGGACCCCTATATGTCCCTACTGTCTTCCACTTTCACCTTACCCTCATTTACCCCTTATACATCCCTAGATCCTAGCACTACACCTTAAACCCCAAGCCTACCCTAGACCCTAAACCCAACACCCTAACCCGAAACCCTGAACCCTAAAGCCTAAACCGTAAACCTTAAAGCCTTCAACCCTAAACCTCATGTAATCCCCCTTATGTAAGCCCAAAAAATACCCGATATTCCCCATTATAAGCCTTGTATTCCTTATATAACCCCTGAAACCTAACCCTAAACCATAGAAAGAGACCCCTAGGCCGCCAGACCTACAGCGGCCGGACAGCCAGCTGTGCAGCAACTGCCGAAGTGCTGCTCTCAGGGTTTAGGATTTAGGGTTGAGGGCTTAAGGTTTAGGATGAAGGGTTTAAGGTTTAGGGTTAGGATTTAAGGCTTAGGATTTAGGGTTTAGTTCGGGGTTTAGGGGTCAGGGTTTAAGGTATAGAATTTAGAGTTCAGGGTTTAGGGTTTCAGGTCTAGGATTTAAGGCTTAGGATTTAGGGTTTAGTTCAGGGTTTAGGGGTCAGGGTTTAAGGTATAGGATCTAGACTTCAGGGTTTAGGGTTTAAGGTTTAGGATTTAGGGTTTAGGGTTTAGGGGTTCGTGCGGTTTAAGGTTTAGGTTCCCTTAGGCCCTTCAAGGGGGTTACAGTGATATAGGTTTCAGGCTTTAGGGATACATGTGTGTATATAGTGATATGCGGATATGGATTTGGTGCTTCAGGGGACTTAGTAAGTAGCTTATAAACCCGAAGCCCCAAACCCTAAACCGAGCTCTTGTACTTGAGCAAAGGCCCTTTGGGTTTTGGGGGTTTCGGCTTTTCAGGGTTTAGGATTTTAGGGTCCAAAGCTGCCAAATCCTAAACCCTAAACCCTCAAGCCCATGTAAACCTACCACTACTTGGAGTAACCAAACTTCCTTAATTCTGGAATTTAAAACTTTCAAAATTTCAAATCCAAAATGACGCCCCCCCCCTCCCAATCCTAAGTAATGGTAATAAACCGGTTGAGGGTTGACAGCTTAGGGTCGAGGGTCTAAGCTGGTGAGTAAGTAGGGATTGGGGCAGCGGGAAATTGAATCCCATAAAAGGGGCTGTAGTAGGATATCTAGGGACATTGATAAGGGCTTGATGCGCTTTTGAAAGCCCTACACCCTAAACCCCGCACTCTGAACCAAAAGTCATAAGATTAAACCCTAAAACCTTACCCCCATTTCCGTGGCCCTAAGTCCGAAACCCTAGCGCTTTCCTACACGTTCGTAGGCGCTTAAGACGTAAACGGGCCTGCATCCTAAACCCCCAAAGCTGAAATCCCTTACATCCTTCGGGCCCCTAAGACCTCAACCGCAAACTCTGCAAGAGAGGAGGCCTTCCAGAGAAGTAATAGCAAAAATAGTAGTAGGGGGGGTGGGGGGCTTTAATGTCCCTAAACCCTAAACCCTAAACCCCAAACAACCCTGGTCTCTAAACCCGTGCTACAGCCCAGATAGGCGAAGAGAGCTTGTATCTGTACCTAGGAACCCCAGTGGTACCCTTTTACCCTTTTTGGGTTTTGGGTTTCCATATATAATATACCAACAGAAAAAGGGTACCCTTATTGTAATATGGTTACTGGGCTACCAAGGTACACGAGTTCTTCCACGGCTAGGGGCATGGTATGCAGCTATTGGGGTTTATATTGGGAGAATGGAAAAGAAAATGGAAACCACTATTTAGGGTTTAGGGTTTAGGGGTTATATTGGGATAATGGAAAAGAAAATGGAAACTACTACATTATACTAAGGAATATATTAGGGTCATATTTTATGATAAGGAATATATTAGGGGTAAATTGGGGTTATATTGGGATAATGGAAATAAAATGGAAACTACTATAGTATAATAGGGTATATGTTGGGGTTATATTGGGGTTATATTCATCTTTAAGCAACCCAGAAGCCTTCATTCACGCACTGATCATGTGCCGGAGTCGAGCACAGACTATTTCCAGCCACATTGCATTTGGTCCAGTTGTCGGTGTCGAATGGACTGCCTGGCCTTTCAGTGTTTGCCAAACGATCTGCAGCAGAGATCGTTGAGGAGTTGTCATTGCAGAGGGAGGCAATTCAGGCAGGGCCATGCATGGGTCTTACGGCCACTTCTGCTCCCTCAGCTGTAAGCGCTCTGCTTCACATTGTGAGCCCCCAGCCCAAGATCCTTAAGCTTGCATGGGTTGAGATGGCCAAGTCCGAGAACTTGGATTCCCCACTGAACGTCCTGCTGAAAGCAGAGGTAATGTCAGGGTTTTATGGGGGGGGTGGGGTTGAATTGGGATGATGGAAAATAAAATGGAAACGACTATTTAGGGTTATATAGGGCTTATAGGGTAGTCTAAATTCCTTAAATGGACTATATATATATATGTATATATGGGATTACATAGAGGACTACTATAGGTGTTATTGAGGGTTTAGGGTTTAGGGTTCAACGGTTCCAGCGAAGGGCGGAGATCTTCAGGACAACCGGTACTTTCCTTCTAGCCCTTGACCCAAATCCTCAAACCCTCATCCGCCCTAAACCCTAAATCCTGAACCCTCATCCCCAAACCCTAACCCCTAAACATTGGGATACTGGAAAATACAATGGAAGCTATTATACTATACTAGGGTATACATCGGGTTATATACTTATATATAGCCCTAGAAGCCCAGGTGCCCATATAGTAGGTCCGTAGGTTACAGATAGTATAAAACTATATAGGGTCTTAAGGACGGGAACCCAATATACAGGTAACTGGGCTTTTAGGGTAGCCCTAAACCCTAAACCCTAAACCCCCAAACCCTAAACCCTAAACCCCTAAACCCCTAAACGCTAAACCCTCAACCCCTAAACCCCTAAACCCTAAACCCTAACCCCTAAACCCTAAACCCCTAACCCCTAACCCCTAGATAATTATATATAGCATGTCATTAACAGCACCTAAACCTTTTCGAGGCTCAGAGCCCAAATCTTCTTCTCCGGAGGTGTGGTTAAGGAAGCCCCTGTCCAATAGTAATAATACTAGCAATAATAATAATGGTCATAATAGTAATAATAATGATAATAATAATAGTAATAGTAATAATAGTAATAGTAATAATAATAGTAGTAATAGTAATAGTAATAATAATAGTAATCATAGTAATAGTAATAGCAATAATAATAGCAATCATAGTAGGCCCTTTTAAGGAGCCCATGTCCATGAACTGTACGGAAGTATTAGGGTTTAAGGTTGGGGGGCTTAGGGTTTGGAGTTTAGGGTTTAGGGTTTAGGTTTAGAGTATGTAGTTCCAGTTCCACCGTTTGCTTTTCCATTTGATTCCTTGTTTTTGGGGAGTGCTATATCAATTAATCCCTATAGGGTTTAGGATACATCCCTCCCTGAGCCCTAAACCCCCTAAACCCTAAGCCCCTAATCCTTACATACACTCCCCAAAACTAAAACATGGAAACCCATATAGCCCCATTTTAGAGATTGTAGGCTTTATAGGGCCCCTTTTTGGTTTCCATTTTAGTTTCCAGGAGTGTAACCCCTGAGGAAGCCTACAAGAAGAATTGTTTTTCTGCTCTAACAGGAGACCAGCTCTGCACAAAAGCTGAGAGTGTGCAGGCGATCTGTCAGCCTCGCATGTGGTGTGGGGGTAAGGGTCTAGGACCGCAAACACCTGAATGAAACCTCAAAAAGCTAGCCCCCCAATCCTTTGCATTCTTATCTGAATGTTCCGGTGATTAGGTTATAAGGTGTAAAAAGGGGCTTACAGCAATGCGGACCTCAATATCGGGGACTTTCAACCCGGTTCCGAATGCATTTGCTGAACCCCCCAAAGTCTACAAGACTTTCAACCCTAAACCCTAGACCCTAATTCCTACACAACCCCACTATAGTAGTTTCCTTTATCCCTAACCCAGTTACATTTCATTTGCCAAGGCATCTGCGCGATGATCTGGAAATCCAGCAGCTGTGCGTGTGGGCCTTTGTTTTCTGTTGAGCAGGAATGGATGAGGGTCTCTGTTTACTTTTTCAGGGAGTAGGGTTTAGGGTGTAGGGCTTAGGATTCGCGATGATACGTTGAAAAGGGTGTATATGCACAGGGGCTATATGAAGAGGCGCTCCGTAGGTATATATGCTCATATATGCGTATACGTACATATATGTGTGTGGGGTTCAGGGTTTACATTGTATTTGAGGGTTGAGGATACGAATCTGAGGAGGCATGGAAATTAACTGAGGCATCAACTAGAGAAATTACATGGACACCAAACCCTAAACTCTGAACCATAAACCCTAAACAGAGATGTCTGGGGGCTATTCAGGCTAAGTGCTTGGAATTTCAACATCGTTCAGGGGCTGGGTTTCAGGATTGACACGTTATAGGATTTAGCTTTGGGGTTTGGGGGTTTGTAGGGCTTCGGGGGTAGGAATTGAGAATCAGGGTTTGGAAAGTCGAAGCCGTGGGAGTTTTGGCGGCTTACAAAGCGATTATTGGAGTCCGGGACAGTACACCGGGTTGATCGAGTTTCGCACAATCAGCCAGTCGGAAAATGAAACAGAAACTGAGGTCTTAAAGGTTTTGTAGGTATTGCGGGTATTGTAAACGTTCTGGGGCTTAGGGATAGAGCACCGTTCATTTTCAACCGCCCAAATGACACACTAAACCTTATCCTTTCACAGCGCTATTCAAGTCCCTGGCAGTGAGCCGTCAAATTCTTGAACCTAGCAACCTGGTTTAGGGTTTAGGGTTATACTACCTTACTAAGCTTCCTCTCAGTTAGCCCCTGATTATCCGAACATTACGATGATGAAGGGGGGAACCTAGGAAGGAGGTGTAAGCGGGGCGGAGCAGGGAACCCGTGAACTGGTATTCCGTGACATCAGCACCCGAAATCCCTTAATTGCTATTTTTTTGACCGTGCTGCACAATTCAGCAACTTAAACCATGTGATACCTGACCTGACACCCCCTAAACCCCCAACGAAAACTTGAAAACCCCCAAAACCTCAAATGGGAGTTCAAGATTCTTTCCCAGCAAAGCGCAAGGTCATCCACTTATAGTCCTCATACAGATCTCCCCTAAACCCTGTATATTGGGTACTGCCCCCACTCAGTAACAGTTAGATAAACCTTGCAGTATTACTATGCATAGCCCTTAATATTTCCCCTGCTTTAACAGCTACTGGGTGGGAGCAGTACTCACCTAAACACCAAGCTCTGATCCTCAATCCCTAAAGTTTGAATCTATTATTGGGGAAGTTCATCAAACGCATCCAATCCCTAGTAAGGACCCCTGTAATCGTGTATATACCGGGTCCTGAAAACCCCAACATGTTGAGACGACCATGCTTACCAAGACTCTGCCTTTACAATCTTTACATAAACAAAGCAGAAAAGATCCCAACACCCAGCCCTGAACCCTAAACCCTAAACTCTAAACCCCAAACCCTATACCTTAAACCCTTAACCGCAAATCCTATACCCTATATCCTAAACCCTAAACCCTCAATCCCAAACCCTATACCCTGAACCCCAAACCCTATACCCTAAGCCCTAAACCCGTATTCTACTCATTTCGAACCCCTTCATACCCTAAATAGTAGTTTCCATTTTCTTTTCCATTCTCCCAATATATCCTCAAAATAACTATATCTACTTACGGGGGACTTAGGGTTATAACCCCTACATCCCCCTTTAAAGGATCCCAAACCCTAAATCCTAAACCCTTAACCCTATATAACCCTTTAAACATGACAGGATCTCTACCAGGCCCAGCTCGCAGAGCTCAATGCTTGCCATTCCCTGCTTACCGTGGCCTTCGCCTCAGGGTTTAGGGTTTAGGGCTCACGTTTCAGGAATACAGGTCGAAATGAATGGTATAAGGTTGGGGTTAGGGGCTTCAGAGTTTAGGGTTCTGGATTTGGGAGTTTTGGATTTAGGTTTCAGGATTTAGGGTTTTAGGTTTCAGGGTACAAGGGTGTTTCTGGGTTGTTGTCAAGGATTTGAAGTAAGTTACCATGATATGGGTATGTAGGGTATAGGGTGTACTTAGGGTTTGGGGTTGGCCTGCGCCTCACGTTTCAGGATTAAAGCGTAGGTTTTCGGGTTTAGGTTTTAGGGATTAGGATGTAGAGTTCAGCATGTGGGGCTCAAGGTCTAAGATCTAGGGTTTAGGTCTGAGGGTTTAGTTTAGGCTGTGAGGGCTTAGACTGTAGGGTGTAGGGGTAAGGGCTTGCCACCTATCGCGCACACCAGCAGTCGCGGCATGTGTCGTTCTGTGCGCCTACGTCCAGTGCTCCTTCACAACTCACCCACCCACCCATCCACCCACGCACCCACCCACTCACCCACCCACCCACCCGCCCACCCACCCACCCACCCACCCACCCACCCACCCACCCACATACCCACATCTCAACATACAGTAACGCGTTTAGGGCTTTCTAGTACTTATCTTCCGGGTGCTATTCCAGATGTTTCGGTCGCTTGACAGCCAATGCCAAACATGCTCAGCCAGACGCAACGCGTCGGCTGAATCGTTACGCCCCCTGCTCGTAGATGGGTGCCCCAGCCAAAAATACAGAAGAGTTCCGGCTCAGACTTTACGCCACCTGTTCATGCACGGCTCGACAGGTGTTCTGGATTGCATCCATGCACAGGGATAAGCCATGCATGCGTCCAAAGAGCACGTACAAGATCCCTAATTTTAGGCAATGCCTGCTGCTCAACAAAGATCAGAGACGGCTTGGTAGGATCCGGAAACGCAACGCGCTCAGAAACGGTCTGGTGGAACAAGGGCAACGCTCAGAAAGGGTTCAGATGTGGCAGGAACGGGTTGGCAGGAGCCCAAAAACGCTTAGACGGCTTGGAAAAGCTCAGAAATGGTCTGGAAGGCGCGAAGAAATGGTCTGGCAAAAGCCGAAAACGTTTGGGAGAGCGGAAAAGGATCAGAAACAGTCTGGGAGAGGCCCGAAGGGTGTGGAAAACTGGCAAAGGCTGTGGCAGACCCTTGAAAGGTCATGGAGAGCACTGGGAGGCCCTTGCGTGGCGCGCACTAAACCTTAAATTGATGATTTCTTGAACCCCAACAGTGGGATCATCAAGTTTCCATTTGCATCTGATACTTCTATATGTAGTATTCCATCTTCTTGTTTCTTCCATTCTGTTTTCTATTACGCACATTCAGTTTTCCATTATGTTTTCCATCCCCGCCCGAAGTTGGAGCCAAATCCTCGCCAAACCTGTACGACAGCAGGTGAGGCAAGCACCCGACGCACAAGCCCTCCGGGGTGCCACCTTCATGGGTCTGTTACCCAGAGGGTCCACATATACAACCACTAGGGAATTGGGGACCCATAATTCCTTCTATAGTATGGTATTTGGGGGCCTAATTCCCTAATAGTTGTACATCTGGACCCGCTGGGCTACGCTGCTCCAAGTGAGTAGTATTTTATTTGGGGATATTCTGGTACCCAACATAGAGTAAGATTATTATATCCTCCCTTTGCGGTATAGTATTTTATATAAGGAATATAATCTTACTGGGTTCAACCACCAAAGAAACAGTACTCAAGTCGAGAGCTCTGGTGTGCTTAGCAAGCTTTGGCAAGTTCAACCCTTCACCTCTGCATGGTACCGAAGTGCCTGCTTTGGCACTATACTTCCCGAAGGGTTGGTGCAAGAGGTTTGGCCAGGGTAATGTAGACGCTTGAACCGTGTTTAGATCCAAAAAGGCCCCCGCATTAAGGTAGTGGGAGGTCATACCCCCTAAACCCGAAACCCTAAACCCTAAACCCCCCACTTTCTGCTGCCCTTGAACTCTGGACCCTAAGCTCTTAACCTCCTGAACCCTCTGAGGATCAGGAGAGGCTGGCAACAATGCCATTGGCCCAGATTTGCTGGGAGCTCCATGGGCAAGCATAAAGGCTCCCTTAAATAGATAGAATATGGCTTTGGGTACATTATAATAAGATCCCCATATACCCCATATTCTATCTCCTTAAGGAGGACTATTAAATTTAGGAGCAGAACTTTGGGTTTACGATTCCTTTGGGTAATCTCTAGCTAACCCACCTGTAATACAGACTCAAATGGAAAAGTAAATGAAAGATGAAATGGAAACTGGGGGTTTGGGGATACATAAGAGTTAAGAGGTTAAGGGTTCGGTAGCATTGACCTATTTGTTTGTGCTTATATAGCCGTGTTGTTTATCAAATAGCGGTTTAGAGTTTAGAGTTTCCTCCTCCCTCCCCTCCCACGGGCCACCTCGTTCCGCATCAGTATAACCTGTTTGTTTGTTGTGTTCAGGGATGTCCTTAGCTTCTGAGGGTTAGCTATAAGGGCTCTACATGGACCCATCCAACTGGTTTGCTGTTGTTTTTTGACATTACATCACGGCCACGCAGACAGCCCAATACGGTATCGCATACTGGGGGATTATTGCTTGATACATGGAAGGATTTTCTTCTTTAAGGTCACTGCTGCACTTCGGGGTTAGTTGGCTGCCAGGGATGTCAGCAGCATCAATCCTAGAGGAACATCGACATCAATAAGATGACCAACGTCAGCATCGCAAACAGCAACATGATGCTCATCATTCCCCGGCAATAACCTCATTCTTAGGGTACTTCCTGGATTGGGCCATGCATAGACCCTATAAGCCCTAAGCACGATAAACCCCAAATCTCAAGGCTGACCTCCCACGGTAAGTCTGAGGTTTCAAGGGGGGATTCTAGGGGCAAGTACGGGTATATGCAGAGTAGGCAGGTAGGGACTCCGGATTCAGGGCCCATACAAGGTGCCCATGGTTCCAGCCTTAGATGGCCGGGCTGCCGCCCTGAACCCTAAACCCCAAGGGCCCATACTATATAAGCCCCAATATAGCCCCAATATCTACACTATTACATTGTTATTGTAGTTGCCATTTTCTTTTCGATTATCCCAATATAAACCCCAATATAACCCCCATAATATGGAGGCCCATACCTTAGATTTAAAGGCTGGCACCCTATGTCAACGCGGCTGGAGAACTTGTGATGGAGGCCTTGGGGCGGGATGATCTGCTTGTGTTTATGCTTCAGGGCTTTTTGTCGTTCATATGTTCCCCAAGCACCCCTCTATACCATTTTGAGATTCCTCCCCCGTGCGGTTGTTTAGGGAGCCTAGAGGTCTGGTTGGCGTCTTATATTAGGGTTATATTGGGGTTATATCAGGGTTATATTAGGGTTATATTGGGGTTAAATTAGGGTTATATCAGGGTTATATTAGGGTCTCCCATGGGATTATGTATTTGTTTGATTTCAGGCCAACTTTTAGCAGTTGGCATGGTTAAGAGTGAATGTGGCCAGGGATTAGGGCAAAGGAATCCGACTGTAGATGCACGGTCTACATGCTGCATGACCCTGAAATCTCTCAACCCAACTCCCCAAACCCTGCCCTTCAACCCTCCACCCCTACCTGGACATCAAAAGTAAGCAAAAAGAAATGCTTGCAGCCCCCGCTGCACCAAAACAAAAGATTTAGGTATACCTACACCCCTCCCTGGACCTTAAAACTTAGGGTAAAATAATGGCTTACACCCCCTAAACCCTAACCCCTAACCCTAAACCTTATCGGGGATTTGGGTAAACGAGTCCTAATCTCCTGGCAATCGGAGGCGCCTGATCCGGATGTGATGCTGTTCAAGCAGGGTCTGGATTTGAGACTAAAGGACTGGAGCGCAGGGTTTTAGGGTTTACAGTTTAGGGTTTAGGGTTTCGGGGTAAGGGTCTAGGGACTGGAGCTAAAGGTTCGCAGGTTTTAGAGTTTAGGGTTATTTAGGGTTATTAAGGGTACAGGTTTAGAGTCTAGGTTTTAGGGGTAGGGACTGGAGCACAAGGTTTAGGGTTCAGGGTTTTGGGTTTGGGAGACTTGGCTAAAGGACTGGAGTCCAAAGAGAAATTAACCGGACATATAGTGTCGTTATACAAACAGGGTGTACTTGTTATCAGGTGGCGGTTATGATTGGGGGTAGGTGATTATTCAACTGCGCTTCTTCATGGTTAATTGAAGTTCCTGGACTCAGCTGAATGTTCAAGGGTACAATGCTAAATCCTGAACCGTAAAGCCTAAACCCTAAAGGATCTTTGGACCCGGCTTGAATACCATGCTCTCAGACAGGGTGTTTAGGGTGAGTTTGATTCCCGCAGGAGATCCTGAGGGCTAGTGGCAGTAAAGTCTTAAATCTCTAATCTACTTGGGACTTAGCTTGGATCTTAGACCCTTAACTTCTTGGGATTCCCTTATATTCCTATTATAGGTAATTAAGGCTTAACCCTTAGTAGGCGTCCTAAGTGCCAGGTAGTAATTAAACCCTAAACCCGGATCTCGCAAGGTGAACGCAGGAGAGGTAAAGTGGGCCTAAACCCTGAACCCTAAACCCTAAACCTTAAACCCTAAAGTGGGCTACGAAGGGGGGGTTGTCCTTGAACCAGATTGCGCGGCAGCCTTCGAGCAGTCTAGTCCCTAAACCCTAAACCATCCTTCTAAGGGTCCAAGGACCCAAATAATAGGGTCCCTTTAAAGGGGATTCTAGGGGGGATATATAGGGATATTAGGGGACTATATAAGGGTATATGGGACCCAAATAATGGGGGTTTAGGGCCCAAATATCATTCATATTATGGTATTTGGCCCCTAAAACCACATTATTTGGGTCCTTGGACCCTTAGGGTCCTAAACCTTAATCCCTAAGCCCTAAACTGAGCCCCCAGTCCTAAACCCTGATTTAAAAAAAAATAGAGTTTCAGAGTCTTGGGTCAACTTCTGAAGAGCTTCGAAGTTTTTTGCTGTCTTACAGCTATATGTAGGGTTTAGGGTCCGCGGTTTAGGGTCTAGAGCTTAGGGTTTATGGTTAGGGTAAGGGTTCTTAGGATTTATGAGCTTTACAGGCGTTTTGGGTACTTAGGACTTCGTGGTGCTATTCATTGGACTCACTCCCCACCGTAGCTATCCTGCTCTAGGTACCCTAGTAGTACCCTTTTTCCCTTTCTATTTGGGAGTCTCCTTATTAAAGCTGAACAGTAAGAAAAAGGGTACCCTTCTTATAAAGGGGGTTACTGCGGAACGTAGTGATAGTAAACAATCTCAAGACGACATGATATTTGGGGTTTAGACCTAGACCCCCCAAGTACCCTCTATAGACCCTAGGTATCCCCAAATAGAACATAGACCCCATTTTAGGGTACTTGGGGGGTCTAGGTAGGAGTGAGGGTTTAGGGTTTGCGGCTCTTGGCCTGGATGTACATGCGCGCGAAAGCAAATGAAAATGCGGAAACCCCTGTAACCCGAAAGTGGTTATGATATACCTCCATGGGCTCTTTGGGTTTAGTTGGCACCCTCCACCACAAAGCCCTTAAATCCCGACTCCCATAATTACTGCGCTCCCTTGATTCACAGCCTTTCCGTGATCTGCTAACTGTGAACACTCTATCCCTGCCTGCCTTTGCGATGGACCGGAGGAAACTACTCGACGCCGGTGCCGGGGTCCCTGCCATTCCATCCTCTGGAGTGAAGTTGACCGATGAGCTCCAGAAGACAACAACGGCCGAAAAAAAGAGGTTGTAGAGAAAGCGAAGAAGAACCGCCCGAAGTTGGCTGATGCGTCTGTACCAGTACTTCTGATGCCTCAGGAGACACCTAAGTTGGTGGAAGAGCTCGCCAGCATCAAGGCCGACCACCCATACCGCCTGCCGGCCCTTCTAATATCGTTGAATAGGTTTGGTGTTCCAGAAAAGTAGATTATCCCAATATAGCCCCACTATTATCCCACTATAACCCCAATATATCCCCAATATAACCCCAATATTATCCCAATATAACCCCCATGGAACCCCAATATTAGCGTTATACGAGACATTTATACGGACCCCACATTTCAGCCCGTAGTCTACCCGGACTCGAATGTCTGGCACCCCGCCCACACGGGTATTAGGAAGGGCTGTTAGTCCTTACTTGTTTATATTGGCTATTAGAGCTATAGTCTAAACTCCTTAAATGGGCTTATATAGGGGATTATGTAGCGGAGTATTATAGGGGTCATGAAGGGGGATACAAGGAGTTTAGACTATAGTTCATTAGGGTTTAGGGTTCAGGGTTCAGTGTTTAGGAATTAGGGTTTAGGATTTAGGCTTTAGGGTTTCGCGCCCAAATACTATAATATCATTGTTATTTGGGCCCTAAGACCCCATTATTTGGGTCCTTGGACGGTTAGAGATTGGCTATGACAGCTTTATGACGTTGATAAGAAGCTCTTCGCCACGGGTGTCCCCTGCAACAACTGGTCCATAGGAAGGCCAGTGCACGATATGGAACGTGCGGACGACACTGTTTTAACGGGCGTTACTACGTCACAACTTCAAAGTTTTCTTCATACCATACAGGAGCTTCCTCACTTTACGGCATGTTTCCCAATACAGAGAAAACATATTTGCTAGTGCATCCAGACCACCCCGCCGATGGTTTATCTTTTCAGAGGGAGGAGGTAACTTATTTAGGAACAGAGGTAAGTTTGCGAGACACGACTATAGCAGCTATTACAGCTCGCAAATCAAAAGCCCACTCCAAGTCAAACTTCAGCATGTATGGAGAAGCCCACTGTGTATCAAAGCTGAAGTATGTATTTTTCACAGTTGCATTGTTTCCACTTTGCCACATGGTTTAGAGTCTTTTACTGTGGAATCTAGGCATGTTGAAATAATGGATGGTATGTATTTCAAGTATCTCAGAAGAGCTTTAGGAGCATTTAACGGCATCCTTCTACTCCCGAATATTTCATCTTATCGAAGAGTTTGGATCTTGGCTGGCCGACCTTTCCTTCCCACGCAAAGTCTAGTGAGCACCCAGCTACAAGACTATCCCATATAGTACAGCTCCCTAGTGATGATCCTCAGCATCACATGGTTTTTGGCCCCAGGATACAAGGATAGACCTTACAAAATCGGCTCACAGAGGACATCCTAGGCCATATGAGCCATTGTCTACACTCCTAGTATACCCCTTAATAAGCCCTATGGTAGTCCCCTATATAATCCCTATATAAACCCCCTTTAAGGAGTTTAGACTATAGCCCATATAGGTTCGACGTGGTAAACTCTCCAGCGATGCGAGTTTTTTCATCATTTTCTTGACCAACCCGCCCAAGTTCAGTATGACGGACGTAGAGACCATCGGGGATACCTTAGAGCACTTAACGATCCGACATTCCGCTGCTTTCTGCACGCTGCGCCTACGCCGGCATTTTCGAAAGAGTGTAGGTTGCGCATGGCGGACGTAAATGCTACGCTCCCCCAACTAGGACCCTCCAAGTAGTCACTGCGCCCTAGCCTGTACCCTAAACCCTTTCTCACCCTTTCTCAAAGCTGCCTGGCCCTCAGCGATTGCAGAAGGCAAGCTAAGTTCGAAGAAGCTACCTACAGCAAGTCCTACGGAGGCGGAATGCCTCTCCAGCAACGCCTGTGCCCAGAGATCGCCCTCTGCGGCAACTGCTGAGCGAGGAAAACTTCAATCTCATGCCAATGATCCTCCTGCATGCGCAGTGGTATGGATCCCAGTTTTACCTGGAGTGCAAGCGAATCAGGTCGGCATTCCACCATTCGCCTCCAGCTTTCAAAGAGAACTCTCGTAACTGCCTGAGGAAGAAGCGGATCCAAGCCGGTGTAGGTACATGTACCAAACGGCCATTTCGCTCCAGAGCAAGGTCTTGCCATCTCTTGTCCCTGAACACTGGGGGGCGGCGAAATCTCAAACAGAACCCAAAGAAAAGTTGGACCGAAGAAACCCACTTTACTGGCGCTGCCGGGTCATCCAACAAACCTGCCCATGTACGCAGGTCACGTATGAAGTCGGAACCATACTTGCTGGCCAGCGCTGCCTCGTTTGCTTGTCCCAGTCGTCCCAAAGACCCGACCCAGTCCGGTTGTGGCGCGGGCTGCGGTGTCTCGTTGTCGCGGGACACCTTGTTTCGTGTAGCCTTATGACCAACTCGAACGTGAAGCGCAGCGACTTCCTTTGCAACGGAAAAGAAGCGGTCCCAATCCTCGCAAAGTCCCTGCCAAAGATTCAAGAAATCTGAGCCACGTGCGGACTGTGCCTGTTCGGCCGCTCTGTCGACCTGGTTGTTGTAGTATGAACACCACTCGTCACCAAATGTAGTTTCGAGGTCCGGCTGAAGATGGGATGTAACCTTGCAAACCACAATCAACCGTGCAAGAGTTTCCTGATGCGGCAGAATTCGGAGCCAGAGGTCAGCATGCCGTGTACGCACGCATGGAGTCCAAGAGCCCTCCAGAAAACTACGAACCCTATGAACCACCCCCAGGCAGTCAGACCAAATCCAGGTCCTCTTTGCAACCCGAATGCAAAACAGCAAAGCCGAAACCATGGCAGAAAGCTCAGCCCGAAATGCCGACTGAAGCAACCCTGGAACAACCCCATCAGCAAGGGGGATCGGCATGTCATAAGAAACAGGAGAGGCAATGATGACCGCCCAGGAGGCCAGACTCAGCGGCCGAGTGGTAGGACGCAAGCAGCTACCGTCCACGAAAAGATGGTACCCCTCCAAAACCGGGAAAGGGTGGAAGTCCACTAGATTCGCCTCAGTAGCTATCAAGCGCCTGCGGAATTCATCCAAAGAGGGGGGTCGAGGGGCCCACGCACGGAGAGGCTGTGCTGCTGGCAAGCCTTCCAACAGCGCCCGGTCCAGGCGGCACTCCCGTCGACAATCCTGAAAGAAAGGGCAATCAAGCAAGCGGTGTCGAATGGAATCCAAGCAGCCACAGAAGTCACAGAAGGGACTATCAGCCTGTCCAGCATGCTTCAAGGCATTGGTCGTAAAGAAGGTACCATTGAGCGAAAGCCGAAGCAGGCCTCGTGTCAAGGCTGGCACTTGGCCCGCAACAAGATTAGTGAGATGGGGCTCCGTATCTTCCATTCCCTCGAAAGTTGGCCGGCGGGCCAAAGAATGCTGCGCCTGGTTCTGCCAGCGAAAGACCAACCTCTGAAGCACTTCTGCCCAGGACAAAGACCACAAGTCCATCGTGCCATATGCATCCCGAAAAACCTGCTGCTCAACATCTCACTGAAAGCCCACGGAGTTTGCCCTTTGGAGAAGCAGGGTGGCAGGCCCAGGGACCACACGCAGGTCCAGTGCGTCCAGATCCAGAAGCGGGGCCAGGGCATCCTGTCCTGCAAGGAACTTGGCATCCTTGAAAGTAGCCTGCAACGCGAAGAAGCCTGGGTCATTGATGGAGAATCCCACCAAATAGAAGTTGCACAAGAGGATTCGCGCCAGGTGCACGCAAGCCAATGGATTTCATGGCATCTGATCGGATTCTGGTGAAATGCCGCTCGCCGAGAGGTGACGAGCTGATGCCGTGCAAGGCGGCAGGCCAGGCGGCCGTGCCCAAGGCGCGGAGCTTGTGCGAGAAAGGGGCAAGGGAGGCTTCAAGTCGAGGCCATTTGTCTTCCAGGGCCTTGATGCGATCCGTTTGAGTGAAGTTGGTGCCCCTTCTGGAGGAGGACAAGTGAGCCCCCAACTCCCTAAAGTCCAGAGTGACCTGAAACCCAGCCTCTTGGAGGACCCGCCTTCCTTTAGCACTCGTGCTCCAGACCACGGTTTTGTCCTTGTCAATGGGGAGGTCCCATGCCCTGGCGAAGTCCGTGACTACGTGGTGTGCTGCAACCAGACCTGCAGGTGAGCAAGCCAAAACGTGCCAATTCTCCACGAACGAAAGGAGTTGGCCTGCCGGGCACGAGACTCGAAAGTTGTGGTGGCACGCAATATTGAGGACTGCCATCGCCAAACGGGTCGCCCTCTGCAAAACCCGTAGAAGACAATAGCGGGGGACCTGTACTGCCTCTGACCTTGAAGTGTCGGCGAAGTTGAGTGAGCATGGAAACCCAGGGGCACAAGATGGCATCGGGTATGCCGCACATCCTGGCAAACGGCGTGACTGGCAACCTTGGCAACATGTTGTATGCCTTAACCAGGTCCACTGCCGCGCCATGCAACTCAGTACCATTCCGGTAGGCCCCCTCTATCTGCAGCAAAATGGCATACCAGGAATCAGATGCACCGGCCCCCGGCAAATTGCCTAAAAGCCCTGGCGGGGCAAAACTTGCAATGTGGCGCAAAGCTTCCCTACAGCGCAAGGAAGACCATGTTCGATAGCAGAGAGAAAGGATGCAAATAGGCCGGTACTGCGAAACCTTCGTGGTCCCTGGAGTCTTCTCCAAGGAAGAGATGAGCCCTGTCAGAAGTTGCTGTGGCCATACCCCTTGGGACTCAGAAAGGCGGAGTATGGAAAGGATCTCCTCAGTGAGGGCAGCCGGCATAGCCAAGAGATCCCTGCGACTAAGGCCGTCGGGGCCCGGCGCTGACCAAGGAGACTTCAGCTTCAGCGCGGCCCTCCACATCTGAACAGTGATGTGGCTTGTCGGCATGCAAGGGAAGGGGACAAAATCTTGAAAGCTTTCGGCCAGGTGCCTCCAAGCCTCCACATCCACCCCTTCGTGGCGCATCCAGCGCTTGCCCCACTCAGATCCAAACTCCGCAAAGATCTCCAAGAGGGAACCTATCAGCCTAGCTTGCTCAACTTGCATGCCTTGCGCCACTTCTTCCAGTGTTGAGACCCACAGTTTGTCAGGTTCAGCAGTGTGAAAGGCAAGCCCTCGGCCCAGTTGACTGGCTGCGCAAGCTCGATGGCCACCTCTTCCTGGCAGACGTCAACAACAGTGGCTGAGCGAGCCTCCACCAAAGCCTTCTGCCATCCAAAGGCGACAAGGGCACGGCTTATGACCTGACGTTGAGTTCCGAAAGGCCTTTCATATGTACGAAGGCGAGCTCTATCCACCCACACGGTTGTGGGACGAAGCTTGGAATGCAAGTTCTCCTCGTCCTTCTTGGCACAGCGCACGCCGAATCGGTCTCCGATTCTGGCAAGGCCAACTACAACCGGGTGCGTTTGCATCAGCAGGAGTGCCTCCTGTTGCGTTCCTCGAGGCAACCATACGACTGCAAAGCGACTCGAAGGCTGACGCACTCCATCCTCACGGGGCTCCACAAACAGGCCTGAAAGGCCAGAGTAAGCTTGCAACGGCAATTCGAGCTGTGCAGGAATCCTGACGAACACTTGGAAGGAGGAGGCAGCTGAGGGGGGAACAGGTTTGAACGCGGTATTGTAAAAATACCTTCCCCACGTCTCAAGCAGAGCTGGGGGTTGTCCAGGATCTGAAATGCCGTGCCATTTCTGGCACTCACAGCCAGCCGTGTCGCAGGTTTGCAAGACCGGCACCATGCTGACGATTTCTTTGAGGGGCGAAGCAGTAAACCTTTCCCACGGGATAGGGCAGGCATCCCGGTACACGGCCAGGCGGGCCGCGCAGCTGTCTGCCACATCCACAGGTCTAGTGCAAGGGACGAATTTATCGACCCATTGGTTCCCGATCTGTGCTAAAGTGCCGTTCAGGAGCAGTGGCTCACCTGATGCGAGGCCATCGCTTGCAAAAAACTCCTTCGGGAATGGCAAGGTTGTCCACAGACGGCAGGTGCGGAAGGGGTGCAGAAGGGGCGGACGCCAACTTCTTCACTTGCTTCTTGCGGGACGGGGGGTCCTTTCCTTCAGCCCTGGACTGGATGCTCTTAGCTAGCTCATCCTGCAGTACAAACTGGAAAGGGGGAGAGCAATTGTTCCCCAACTGCTTCAAGGCCTTGGCAGCTTAGAAGTCATGGCATCTTGGATGGCATTGGCGCCCAACCTGTCAGCAGCTTGAACTGCCCGTTCCTGTGCTCCGGCCGGGGGAACTCCTTTTTCCCTGAGCAAAGATTCTAGGCCTTGCCAGACAAAGTCTCCGGCACCCCCTCCGTAGAAAAGTGGCTGCCTGACCGGTCATCGTGCAGACTGATCTCAAAGACCGCTTGGAAGGTGGCTGCGAGGGCCAGCGCCCCATCAGGATCCGGAGGAGCAATTCCACGAAGATAGCACCACAAATCTGCAATGGCAAAGTGACCACACAGGCCCGGCACGGGCGGTCGAGCAGGAGCTTGTCGAAAAACGAATGAGCTGCTCCGAAAGCCAAGGACCTTTCCCCAAATGCGGTGGACCGAGGAAACCTCCACGTCAAGTATCCCCACAGGACAACTATCCCACGCCTCAAAGCGGAGGAAGCGAATATCCCACACAAAGGTGACCCAGTGGCCTCTTAAGGGAACCGCTGTAATAACTGTGACCTCCCTGGTGAAAGCTGCCCCCAAAGGCCTCAATGGCTCCGGGTCTTCATCTTGCACACACTTCATCATGAGCAGTGGGTCAACGAACTGCACATTATGGCAAGCTCCTGCAATGCGTGCGAGGGCTCCTGCCAACTGGTCATCAGCAAGATAGGTGCCCTGAGTTTGGAGCGCTAACCTGCGCAGGCTAGCAGAAAGACTGAGCGCTGTGAGCTCCTCGACAGCTCCGAGCCAGAAGGCAGGTGGGTTGAGGGCCACCCCGCCCAGAGCAGGGGTAAAATCTGGTCGCCAGACCCAGACTTGCTGACCAGGCTGCAGGGTGCATGTGGCAGGGAGGATGGTGTGTCCATCAAACAGTGGCCAAGAACCCCAACGGCCCAGGGGGGCCAGCAATGGACCACAGGAAATGCATGAGACAGCACGGCTCAGAGACGACATGGCTATTCCAGGATCCAGGCTTGTCAAGGTCCGATGCAATGCAGTTCGTTCCTTCAGGCAGGGAGCTACCGCACAAAGCTGAAGTGACCCGTGGTGACTGCTCCACAACACCGGCGGCGGCAATGCGTTCGTCTCCCTCAGAGTCGGAGACCTCAATGACAGTAGGTGCAGGCAGACCTTCCGGAACGGGAGGACGGCATGGTAAGGCGGGGGATCCTGAAACAATAGGCTCGCCTGCACACGGTGGCAGGGTGTTCACGCTAGACAAGGCAGAGCCCAACACGGGTGCATGTGCAGCACTTGGGGAATCAAATCCTGGCAACGCACATTCTGTCAGAATGGACCCTACACGTCGTGGGGGCCAGCCATCTTGCGGGAGCAGCGCACAGGCAACTTCAGCGGCGAGCCTCTCTGCGGAAGGTGTCTCCACCGAGACAGATCCTGGAACCTGGAGACCAAGGACAACCTTGCAATGACCTGGGCGTTGCCGTGCTGCAGGCAGATCTGCCTTACTTGACCTCGGTGCAAGCCTTGCCTTCTTGGGCGGTGGGAGGTCGCTAGACGTACAGGACACGGCCTTCTGGACAATCCTTGAATGGTAACTGAAGCATATGGCGGGGCATCCTGACAGGGTGTGTCCTCCAGTGAAAGGCTTATACCCCTCGATTTCTGCCTGGCGAAGCAAGACACGACGCTGGGTGTGTAGAATCTGGATGGCATCAACCGACCCCGAGAAAACAACCCCAAGTCCAACAAGCTTACGAGCCAGGGCCCCCAACAACCAGGCCGATTGAAGAGGCGATGCCAGTTGGCCTTAGAGGCTTCAAGTTCTGAAAGA
>CAJNIZ010025002.1:91906-112416 GCA_905231905.1 Symbiodinium pilosum
CAAGCCTCAGTGTTAGGAGTCTACGGGGAGGAGGTGTTGTTCTTGCTGCGCCCAGTTGGACAGATCAGCTGGTTTGAGAGAGTGGGTCGAACTTTTGGGACGGCGCAGTAGCCCCCTTTGACCCTAAACCAACCTAACCCTAAACCCTAAACCCTAAACCTATGAGAGATTGTGCCCTTCAAGTAGCCATGCCAGGAGCACCCCACACTATGCAGCCGCTGCACTGGTGTTGTGGTTGAGCTGGGCGTCAGATGCTCAGCATTTTTTTTAGGTGTTTAGCGTTTTTTGGTTTAGGGTCTAGGATTCCCTGGAAACCGCCATTAGGCTTGGGGGTTGGAGTATAGGGGTTTTGGGTTTAGGGTTGCGGGTTGAGGGTTTGGAGTTTAGGGTTTGGGGTTCAGGCTTTAGGGTGCAGGTTCATGGGTTGAGGCTGAGGGTTGAAGGGTTTGGGTTTTCCCAAGGTGATTAGGGTTTACATCTGATTTCACAGGGTTCTACAGGGCTCTAGGCTTCCGCGTTACAGACCATGCAGTAACCCCTCCCAGCAGTACCCCCGCTTCCTAGTACCAGTACATATTCGGGGGATTCGACCGGCTCTTCGCCAAGTTGCTGTTGGGTTCTGCGGATGCATTTGTTTGAGGGCCCAGGATTGTAGGGAATTTAACCCTAGAAGCCCAGTTACCTATATATAGGGTTCCTGTCCTTAAGACCTTATATAGTTTTGTATAATCTGGTAACCCAAGGACCTACTATGTGGGTACCTGGGCTTCTAGGGTAAGGGACTTAGAAAGTCGGCGAAACGGAACTAGCAACTCTTGCAAGGGCGGCAGGCCAGACGCCAACGGAGCTCCTGTGCCGTGTTCTCCACAGCGTGAGCTTCTTGATGCCTCGACTACTTCTACGTTCCTAAACCCTAAACCTACAAGGTTCCTGAAGATAATTCTTAATTTCTGTTACCTAGAATCCGAATATTTAGCTGAAATTATAATTTCTACTGGGGTTCCAAATCCCTTAGAGAAACAACCCTAAACCCTAAACCCTAAACCGTATGACCTAAACCACCCTAAACCCTAAACCCTTTTTTCCACTTGTGTTGGGTACGTTGGGGCTACTTTTCTTTTGGCGTCAGATTCAAGTTCTTGGCCTTATCATGCCGCAGTTCAACTGCGCGATCGTTACCAGTCAATCTTTGTGTGTCTTTGTGAAGGTCTGGTCTGTGGGTTTGGGACCCAGCTTGCTGCATGCGGTAGGGGCATGCCACAGGCGTAAAACAGCGTAATACTTGTAGTTGCATAAAATTGGGAGGGATGTTCGGAAGTGGTTAATTAACTGGGTTGCTGTTAAGGAACTTAAAGTTACCATAATGGGTATATATAGTAAATAATAGGGTTCCCCCAATATAGTGACTTCATTTAAGTTCCTTAACAGCAACCCAGTTAAGGGGGGTTTGGGAGCCGCTTTGGTTGCCTTGGGCTTGCGACACCTTCCGCAGCTACTGCTGATACTGGCGGCCAGCCAAGCCCGACGGTCAGGCCTTGAAGTCAGTGCTTTGAGTTGCGAATCTTCGAACCCGCCGATGAAGATGCGCAGGCCACAATCAAGCGGCTTCAGCTTCGCATCCTGCAATTGGAGAACATGGTGCTGACGCTGCAGACCGGACGCAGCAAAGCCAATGAAGCATGCCGGACCTGCATACGTCTGCACATCATCGCACATGGCTTTGTGGTGGGGAGGAGGTTGCATAATATCAAGGAGAGGTGATTACCTTCAACACCCAACGCCCTAAAGGCACATCCTCATTTCAAGGCTCAGGGAACTCCGCAAGCAGGTTGTTAATTGGGATATAAATCCCCCAACTGCCCTTAGTCTGCTTGCGACCCTGTTTGAAACCTACTCCCCTAAATCGCATGAGCCTGTAAGTACACAAATTCCAAGCCCTAAACCCTAAACCTATCATACAAGCCTTCAGGTACTACAAGTCATAGTGAGTAGGGGTTAGCGTTTAGGGTTTAGGGCCCTTTAACATGAGGGTAGGCGTGAAAAACCTTAAAAAATCTGTACTGGCGGTCCAAACCATTCCAGCCAGGTGCCCCTTGAAACCTAAACGCTAAACTCTGAACCACAAACCCATAACCCCACAAAACGTTGCAGCTAGCTTAATTGGAGTTGGAGGATTTACCTGGGGAGGGGGCATGGAGGGGAGCAATTGATCATTATGCAGCAAGATTTCAGCACATGACAAGTTTTTCCAAGTTGACCCCTGCCACTAACGTCAAGCTCCGCGCCCCCTGATAACAAGCGGCCCCAATATTGTACTCTTCCCTATGGGAGGAATATTGATAATTAGGGACAAGTTTTAAGCAGTCGACCCGTAACCTTTCGCCCCATGCCCTGAACTTGTTCAAACTCAGAAGCCCATACACCCCAAGCCCAGCACCTCCAACAGACCTAAAACTCTAAACCTTCGAAAGCCCAAGCACTAAACCTCACACCCTTAAGGCATCAAGCCCTCACCCTAAACCCTACGCTTTAATCCCTAAGGCCTATAGTCCTCAAACCCTACAGTCCCCAACCAACCCTAAGCCACACATCTCCTCAAAACCCTAAGCCCAACCTCCTTGCCCCAAACCCCTCAACCCCCAAAGCCCTAAACCCGTAAACCCTGATCCTAAGCTCCGAGGCCTCCATGCACCCCCCCAACATACTCTAACTTACCGGTTCTTAGCAGGGACTATGGGGATACAATCCTTATATTCATATTCATAATGTACTCTCTTATTCCCTATTAACCCTAAACCCCAAACCTTTAACCCCAATAAGCTAAGCCAGAGACTGGTGGAGGTCCCTGGCCCAAAGGAAACAGTGGAAGCAGCGCTGCGGAAATTGGTGTTTAGGGATTTGGAGTTCAAGGGTTTAGGGATTTGGTGTTTGGGGATTTAGGGGTTTAGGGGTTTAGGGATTCAGGGCTGTTGGGGTTCAGGGAGTTAGGGTTTCAGGATTTCGGGTTTAGGGCCTGAGGGGTGCAGGGATTTAGGGTTTAGGGTTTGAGGGCTTTAGGGTTTGGGGTTCAGGGTCTAGGGACTACCATCAGCCCCGAGTACCCGCAGTTTTATGGGTCATAATATCCAGTAAATTGCGGCATTGTTTGTTTTAGGGTTGAGGGATTGTGGGGTTTAGGATTATAGGGTGTAGGGGCTAGGGTGTTGTGAATCTAGGGTTCAGGGTCTAGGGATCGTATGCGTTGAGGGGTCCTAGGGTTCAGGGTTGAGGGATTGATAGGGTTTGGGGGTTTGCAGGTTGAGACATGAAGCCCTAAACCCACATGAGGGCTTAGGGAATATCTCTGACCCCAAATATCTGCAGTTTTGGGCTATACCTACTACCTTGAAGGTACTGATTAGAAAGCTGCTCGCAATTAGGGTTGCAGGTAGAGTTTTGGGATTGGGGTTCAGGGTTTGGGGTTTGGGTTCTAAGGTGTGGGGTGTAGGGTTCAGGACTTATTGGTCTAGGCCCAGAGAGTCCTAGTTTCTCAGGAGAGTCCGCGTATGGGATTTCCGGGGAATTGCGGAGGCCCTTGTGAGGGATACTGATTGATCTGAGATGCCCCCGTAAACCCTAAACCATACCGATTCGGAACAGCTGCCTACTTTTCTCGGAGCAGGACCCATACCTGGACCTCAGAAGTAGAGGAAGAAGTAGGCAACGCCCTAAACTAAACCCTTACAGCAGCCCCTAAACCCTAAACCCTTAACCCGTAAACCCTAAGCCGTAAACCCTTAAACCCGCAACCCTAAAATACTTTCATGGGTTCAGGCAATCCTATACACTAGAACAGTTTGGGTAGCGTCAGAGGGATCATGCCCCAGCAGTAGTACAGCCGGCTCCGTGGGTAGTGCTGCCTTTTTGGGCTCAGGTTTCGGGCCAACGGCTTCGGGTTCAGAGTTTAGAGCTTAGGGTTTAGGGTCTAGAGTGTAGAGTTGAGCGTTCAAGTAATGGGTTTCTTATGGGCATTTTTTCAGGTGGCCAGTTACCAAGCGGCGACCCCCGTAACCCCAAACCCTGAATCCCTAAGCCCTAAACTTAAACTGCGGGCTTGGCCATTTGTGGGCAAGCTTAGTAAGCCTCCCCGACCCTAAACCCTAAGTCCTATATCCATGCTGTCTGAGACCTTATACAAGGTTGACAGCAGTCCCCAAACTCCACATGGTTTCAGGGCTTCAGTTAAGTGTACTTTCATCTGCCTGCGTGGCGCCCCATGTATCCCAACCAAGAAAAGCGTTCTGCCAGGAACCTACTTGGAGGGTCATGGGGACTTTGTAAGTAGGTGCCTAAACCCTACACCCTAAACTCCCTTTCAAGTACGGTTGGTTTGCTGGAGATCATGGGTGCTTTGTGGCGGGTGTCTCAACATAGGGGTTTAGGGTTTAATGTTCAACCCCAAGATTTCCAAAGGTGAACTCAGGGCTTACCTAGCTTACACGCACAGGGTGTTGAAGGCGGAGTCTGGAGAATGATTTCGCAACAAGGTCTAGGGCTTGGAGCCCTAAGCCCCTCCACCCTATGTATACCCGTGATTTATAATCCCCCCTCCTCTCAAGGGCTGTAGGATTAGGATCCCTATTGTGCTCGCTATTAAGGGGAGGGGGTTGTATTAATCACGCGTTTACATTACGATATCCTTAAATCTACCCTACGCCCTTAACGCTAAGCCCTAAACCCTAAATAGTAGTTTCCATTTGTTCCATTATCCCAATATAATCCCTGTATAACCCCTAAAACCTTAAACTTTCCGTACCGTCGAGCCCGTAAGCGGAGACGTCCTCAAGCACATGCGGGAGGGTCTATAGGCCCCCTTAAGCAGATAGAATATGGGATATATGGGGTTCTCACTACTAACTCCTACACCCTGAACCCTGAATCTTTCGAGGGTATAAGCTTGCAAACTTTGCAGGCATGATGCACATGAGAAGGCACGGCAAAGCCGGATGCAGATGAGCCCTTCTCTACACGGTTTAGGGATTAGAGTTTTCGGTTTAAGGGATGGGTGTGGGACCTAGGCATATTGGTTTCGGATTTAGGGGTTTGGGGTTCGGGGTTTAGGCATTGGGATGTAGCACGTTGCTTCGCACTAGGGCTTTTGGGTGCGGAATTCTTCCTTGAAGGAGAGTATACATTCTAATACTTAATTGCCGCAGTAGTATAACAGTTGTTTTCGCATACACCGTAACACAAACACTAGTGGTAGTCAGGTCATATCCAGAATCATAATCGTAGCGACAGTGCTAACTGTTCGCGAAAATGTGGCGCCCCATATGTTCCTGCAAAGCAAGCTTCGGCATTGGGAAGTCGACCCATAGGAGCAAAAAGTCAAGTTTTGCTGGGGTCATTGTTTTAACACTTGGGTGGTTGTCACAATGATGGTCCCTTTTTGGATCCCTATTATAATACGGTACCTATAATATTTAGCGTACCCAAAAAGGGACCATAATTTTGTCAACCACCCGTTTGTCAGTTCTATCCATTTTCCTAGTACGTAAATCCGAACACCCAATGCAACTTATGAAGATGTAGGCTTTTCATCCTTCCAGGTAGATTGCCAAGTCTACAAGGTTCCTGAAGATAATTTTTGATTTCTGTTACCTAGAATCCGAATATTTAGCTGAAATTATAATTTCTCCTGGGGTTCCAAATCCCTTAGAGAAGTTATGGTCTGTTGAAAATGATTTTAATCAGAAGCCAGTCTAAGCTGGACTCTTCAATGAGATGTTTGTAGGTTGACGTGTTTGTCACGTTTTTGGCATGGCATGGACTGTTCTTAGCAACTCCAACATGTGGAAGACCCTCAACCCTAAACCCAAGGTCAGCATGCAGAGATGGGCTCAGGGCACCAAAAGTCAATTGTTTAAGCAACCCGCGACGCAGAAAGTCGCCACCGAGTTCTACCCCAGCGAAGCATTTTCGACGTCACCATAGTCACTATGATCGCCTCTACGACAATAATATAGGGACCTAAATAATTGCCAATATTGTCATTCCATATTCCTTGTATAATTATGTTCTATGGTGCCTCAAATGGACCTCAGAATCATATTGGCAATTATGTAGGCCCCTGTAGCATTCACTATGATCGCCTATACGACAACAACAGACAAGTTGGAGTAGCACAACGGAAGTAAGCCACAGCATTCCAGTGGTGGGGTAGCTTGCGCCAATTTTCACCCCAAATTTTCAGCGCCTTGGAGACTCTCGGGTCATTATCTTACAGCCTTCAAATGTGAAGAGCGTTTAGAGTTTAGGCTTCAGGTTTAGGGTTAACGGCCCGGCTAACGGCTTCGACTCGACTATTTCTCTGGCAGCCTGACGCAGCCTTGGATTGCTTGAGTTTTTCGCCCGCAGTTTTACAAAAGAGCTTGGGGTTCAGGGTTTAGGGTTTAGAGTTTAGGGTTTGGGGTTGATGGTTTAGAGTTTAGGGTTTGTTTCACATGGAGCCCCACATGAGCCATGGTCTGAACTCCTAGTATCCCCCATAATGACCCCTACAATACTCCCTTATATATATATATATCCCTCATATAACGCCCTGTAAGGGGTTTAGACTGTAGCTCAAATAAGGTTTAGGGTTTAGGGTGCAGGGTGTAGTGTAACATGGAACTCCAAGTAGTGATTTCCCAAAATCAGGGGTACTTTTTTGGGGGGATCACCATACTAAGGGACTTAGTATACTGGGGTCTATATTGGTGGATATAGTGTTTTCCCCCCATTTCCGGAACGAGTTGGATGTGGTCTTCATACATGGAACGTCTTTGGGGCCAAGGTATATATACTGTATTTGTACATGGACCTTCGGAAGAGGTCCAAATAAATGCCACGAGCTCATACTTGCGAGCTTGGGCTGCAAGGTCTGACGGGTGCTGGTAATGAACGAGCCTGAGTATTTGAACATGATACCCTCCTGCAATTGATATACGCTACCACTAAACCCTACTGCACTTATTCCGACCTCTACATAAAGGCTGTTAAGGCATCATTGTTGAACAGACGAGAGTTTAAGCCCTTATTGTTGGGAAATTCTTCGCTCTGTGGACATCAGCTGGACACCATACGAGCAAAAGGGCCCAGCATTAGGAGCATCAGCTGGACACTGTTTTGGCACACGAGCAGAAGGGCCCAAGCATCAGGAGCATCACGAGCAGAAGGGCCCAAGCATCATGAGCATCAGCTGGACACCGTGTTGGCACACGAGCAGAAGGGCCCAAGCATCATGAGCATCACGAGCAGAAGGGCCCAAGCATCATGAGCATCAGCTGGACATTGTTTTGGCACACGAGCAGAAGGGCCCAAGCATCATAAGCGTTTGGGCACACGAGCCGAAGGGCCCAAGCATCATGAACATCAGCTGGACACTGCTTTGACACACGAGCAGAAGGGCCCAAGCATCAGCAGCATGAGCTGGACATTGTTTTGGCACGCGAGCAGAAGGGCCCAACCATCATGAGCATCAGTTTGGTATTGTTTTGGCACACGAGCAGAAAGGCCCAAGCATCATGAGCATCAGTTGGGTACTGTTTTGGCACACGAGCAGAAGGTCCCAAGCATCAGGAGCATCAGCTGGAACACTGATTTGGCCGACGAGCAGAAAGGCTCAAGCATCATGAGCATCAGCTGGACACTGTTTTGGCACACGAGCAGAAGGGCCCAAGCATCATGAGCATCAGCTGGACAATGTTTTTGGCACACGAGCAGAAGGGCCCAAGCATCATGAGCATCAGCTGGACACTATTTTGGCACACGAGCCGAGGGGCCCAAGCATCAGGAGCATCAGCTGGACACTATTTTGGCACACGAGCAAAAGAGCCCAAGCATCATGAGCATCAGC
This sequence comes from Symbiodinium pilosum, assembly GCA_905231905.1. Taxonomy (NCBI): domain Eukaryota; class Dinophyceae; order Suessiales; family Symbiodiniaceae; genus Symbiodinium; species Symbiodinium pilosum. The sequence goes on from CAJNIZ010025002.1 coordinate 99,783, forward strand.
TGCACACTGCCTTGGCACACGAGCAGAAGGGCCCAAGCATCATGAGCATCAGCAGGACAATGTTTTGGCACACGAGCAAAAGAGCCCAAGCATCATGAGCATCAGCTGGACACTGCCTTGGCACACGAGCAGAAGGGGCCCAAACATCATGAGCATCAGGTGGACACTGTTTTGGTACACGAGCAACAGGCCCCAAGCATCAGGAGCATCAGTTGGGTACTGTTTTGGCACACGAGCAGAAGGGCCCAAGCATCGTGAGCATCAGTTGGACATTGTTTTGGCACACGAGCAGAAGGGCCCAAGCATCATGAGCATCAGCTGCACACGATTTTGGCACACGAGCCGAAGGGCCCAAGCATCAGGAGCATCAGCTGGACGCTGTTTTGGCCCACAAGCGGAAGGGCCCAAGCATCAGGAGCATCAGCTGGACATTGTTTTGGTCCACGAGCAGCAGGGCCCAACATCAGGAGCATCAGCTGGAACACTGATTTGGCCGACGAGCAGAAAGGCTCAAGCATCATGAGCATCAGCTGGACATTGTTTTGGCACACGTGCACAAGGGCCAAAGCATCATGAGCATCAGCTGGACACTGTTTTGGCACACGAACAGAAGGGCCCAAGCATCATGAGCATCAGTTGGACACTGTTTTGGCACACGGGCACAAGGGCCCAAGCATCATGAGCCTCAGTTGGGTAGTGTTTTGGCACACGAGCAGACGGGCCGAAGCATCATCAACATCAGCTGAACATTGTTTTGGCACACGAGCAGAAGGGCCCAAACATCATGAGCATCAGCTGGACAATGTTTTTGGCACACGAGCAGAAGGGCCCAAGCATCATGAGCATCAGCTGGACGCTGTTTTGGCACACGGGCACAAGGGCCCAAGCATCATGAGCATCAGTTGGACATTGTTTTGGCACACGAGCAGAAGGGCCCAAGCATCATGAGCATCAGCTGGACACTGTTTTGGCACACGAGCCGAAGGGCCCAAGCATCATGAGGATCAGCTGGACGCTATTTTGGCCCACAAGCGGAAAGGCCCAAGCATCAGGAGCAGGAGCTGGGCATTGTTTTGGCCCGCAAGCAGAAGGGCCCAAGCATCATGAGCATCAGCTGGACACTGTTTTGGCCCGCAAGCAGAAGCGCCCCAGCATCATGAGCACCAGCTGGACAGTGTTTTGGCCCATGAGCAGAAGGGGCCCTGCATCAGGAGCATCAGCTGGGCATTGCTTTGGCCCACAAGCAGACTCAGACGGGCCCAAGCATCATGAGCATCAGCTGCACACTGTCTTTTGGCCTACGAGCAGCAGGGCCCAAGAATCATGAGCATCAGCTGGACAGTGTTCTGGCCCATGGGCAGCATGGCCCTTGTGGCCCACGAGCAGAGAGCCCAGCATCAGGAGCATCAGCTAGGCAGCGATTTGGCCCACAAGCGGAAGTGCCCAAGCATCGTGAGCATCAGCTGGACACTGTTTTGGCCCATGAGCAGAAGGGCCCAAGCATCATGAGCGTCAGCTGGGCATTGTTTCGACCCACGAGCAAAAGGGGCCAAGCATCATGAGCATCAGCTGGACATTGTTTTGGTCAACGAACAGAAATGCCCAAGCATCATGAGCATCATCTGGACATTGTCATTTTCCCTGTGAGCAGAGGCCCAAGCATCAAGAGCATCATGAGCATCAGCTGGACATTGTTTTGGCCCAAGAGCAGGACGGCCGAAGCATCATGAGCATCAGTTGGACCATGTTTTGGCACACGAGCAGAAGGGCCCAACATCACGAGCATCAGCTGGACAGTGTTTCGGCCCATGAGCAGCAGGGCCCAAGCGTCAGGAGTATCGGCCCACAAGCAGAAGGGGCCAAGCATCATGAGCATCAGCTGGACATTGCTTTGGCATCAGCTGGACACTGTTTCGGCCCATGAGCTGCAAGGGCCCAACATCAGGAGCATCAGTTGGGTACTGTTTTGGCACACGAGCAGAAGGGCCCAGCATCATGAGCATCAGCTGGACACTGTTTTGGCCCACAAGCGGAAAGGCCCAAGCATCAGGAGCAGGAGCTGGGCGTTGTTTTGGCCCGCAAGCAGAAGGGCCCAAGCATCATGAGCATCAGCTGGACGCTGTTTTGGCCCACAAGCGGAAGGGCCCAAGCATCAGGAGCATCAGCTGGACATTGTTTTGGTCCACGAGCAGCAGGGCCCAACATCATGAGCATCAGCTGGAACACTGATTTGGCCGACGAGCAGAAAGGCTCAAGCATCATGAGCATCAGCTGGACATTGTTTGGGCCCACGAGCAGAAGGGCCCAAGCATCATGAGCAGCAGCTGGACATTGTTTTGGCCCACGAGCAGAGGGCCCAACATCAGGAGCATTGGCTGGACATTGTTCTGGCCCACGAGCAGAAGGGCCCAAGCATCATGAGCATCAGCTGCACACTGTTTTGGCCCATGAGCAGAAGACCCAAGCATCATGAGCATCAACTGGTCATTGTGTTTCCTAACTTGAAGTAGGGCGCATCACTATGATCATCAGCTTTGAGCCACATCGCACGCGAGGACGGGGCCATCATCATGAAACCGTTCAGTCCAGCGACCGCCTTGTTTTGATCTGTTTGCTGTCGTTGCACTGGTGGCTCCACGAGGATGTTTATCAGGACAATAGTCCTTGTGATCTGTCAGTGTGCCAGCTGGGCGGGACGGGTTTATGGGGGTCCTAGCTGGTATGAAATCTGCCACGGATTGGGCTTGGAAATTCGGAACGAAATTGCCAGCGACAGAGCTATGCCGACGCGATCAGGGTTCAACTTCACCGTATTGGGGTACTTCATTACCAAATGAATTGACCTAGGCTTATAGACGTAGATTATAGGCATCCTGACTGACGCCCATCTCCGCGCGGAGTGCTATGTGGCTCAGACTGTGTATTCGGCCGGTCCAGGGACTAGCCGCGAACACGTGCCAGCAATTGGCAACGGCCTAAGCCGCACCATGATCTTGGGTTCCGCAGGAAGTCTCGTTTCCCTTTTTTGGTGGTCTGGTTTCCCTATAATTAAAGCTAGTAGGAAGGCTTAGGGGTAGTAACAATGTATAATACTGACAATATGAATAGTAATAATAGCAAGGATAATGCCCTATAATTACATTAATCAAGCTACGTTACAGCAAAAAAGGAGACTCCTTGTCTTGATAGATACGCAGGAGCGTAGGGTCTGAGCAGCATTTCGCCTGGGATAAAAGCTAAAGAGGTCAACAAGACTCCTTCAACGTTCCCACTGCAAAACGGCGTGCCGTGTGCCAGCATTATCAAACTGTGGCAAATAGCGTTCAAAATCATTCTGAGGGTTTCGTAGTACCTTAATTCATCCCCAAAAGAGGGTTTCTGGATGGTAGGTTTAGGACAGGCAACAGGGATCCCTTGTACGTACTTGGAGGCCCATGGGACTTAGCAACTACTTATAACTGGGCTTATAACCTTACCTTTAATCCCCCTAAATGGGGATACGCCAAAAATGAGTAGGGTTATAATATAAGTTGTTACTAAGTCCCGTGGGCCTCCAGGTAGGGTTTCGGGTTTAGGGTTCAGGGCTGCATCGGCCTAAGGACCCGCCAATGGTTGAGTAATAATGGAAAAGAAAATTGAAACTATAGGGATTATATAGGGGTTATAGGTTCTGTTGGGATTATATTGGGGTTACATAGGGATTATAGGTTGTATTGGGGTTATATAGGGAAAATGGGAAAGAAAATGGAAACTACTGTAGTATATCGTCTCACTACCCTGCCCTAAACGTCATAAGCTGCCGAGTGTGCTAATTCAAGGTTTGAAGTGCGAGCCACCTGTAGCCCCTCAGCCTTTTCGCGTGGGTTCTAGGGGCGCTTCAGGGCGTATGCATCTCTATCTATCTACCTGTACATACATAGACTACTATGAATGGTATGTGCCACAGGTACATGGGAGCTCCAGCTTCAGGCTATGTCGTAAGTCGCAGAGTCTTTTCACACTGAAGGCTCAAACGGCTGGTTTATCTCAACGTAGAAAACTAGCAAGCTACCAACGTGATCGCCTTGTAGTCATATAGGGGATTATATAGGGGACTTTCATAGGGGTTATTAATGGGAACACTAGGAGTTTGGGCTATAGCTCATATGGCCCTTGTGTAGGGAGCTCTTTGGCCTACACCCTAAACCCTAAACCCTAAACCCTTAACCCTAAACCCTTAACCCTAGATCTTTCAGGCCAAGCAAGGTACTTAGACCAGTTGGGCCGGCCCTACATGGGTGGTTGTCGAAATTATGGTCCCTTGTTGGGTCCATATATATTGATACAGCACCTAATATTTAGGGTACCCAAAAAGGGACCATAATTTTGACAATCACCCACATCCTAAGCGCTGACGTACCAGAAATCATCCTATTTCGGCATTTACCTCAAACCTATAACCTTATTTCAAGCCTGAGATTCAATCCTAAACCTTGAACACCCAAAACGTAAACCTCAAACAAACCCTAAAGAACATCATAGTTTCCCATTTCTGTCCTGTTCTCTGCTGACCCAGACCGCTCAGCTGCTGAACCTAAGGTTACAAGAACCTGAAAATTGGCCCGAAACGCCCTATATTCTGAAACCTTAAACACTATGTGAACTCCTAGATACCTTTATGCACTCCTAGATACATGGTAGCTTCCCAAACTAAGGGAACCCCAATATAGACCCCAATATATTATCATCCTTGTTATGGGGACCCCCAAAAAGGTACCCCTAATTTCAGGAAACTCCCCATACACATACCTTAGGAGGACCCCCCCACCCTGTAATAGTGGTATAATAGGAATATAAGAGGACCCTAATATAATCCTTATTATATATCCATAATAGTCACCATTACTGGGTGGGGGGTCCACCTAAACCCTAAACCCTAAACCCCCATATACATATCCCTTTAAGTGGAGTTGCTTGAAAGGCCTTCCTCTCAGCATGGCCTGCGTAGATGCGGAGGAGCGAGCGGAGGTCCGGGCCGGCTGAGCTAAGGGTTTCATGTTCAGGGCTATTATATCCCAGAGGGTCCAAATACCCAATAATTAGACATCGATTTGATCTGGACCCATGGAGTATGAATCCCTATAGTAATACTTGTTTTGCTATGAATCCCTATAGTAATACTTGTTTTGCTGATCCAGGCTTGGGGGGCATGCGGTTCAGAGATTGTAGATTTCTAGGTACCCCAGTAGTACCCTTTTTCCCTTTTTTGTTTGGGGGTCTCCTTGTTAAAGCTGAATATCAGGAACAAGGGTACCCTTGTTATCAGGGGGTTGCAGGGGAACCTAGAATTTATGGATTTAAGACCGCTTTCTCTGAGGCTTTAGGGTCTAGGGCGTAGGCCGCAGGGGCTGGGCTGATTGCAGGGTTTTTATTGTTTTTGTGGGTTAAGAGTGTTCAGGGCTTACTTGGAGGCCCATCTGACTTAGTAACTACTTGTAACTGGGCTTATAACCCTACTTATAATCCCCCTAAAAGGTCTTATAGCCGTTGGGTTATAATCTCAGTTATAAGTAGTTCCTAAGTCCCATGGGCCTCCAAGTAGGGTTCAGGGTAAGAGCCAGGACTATGTGTCTCAGGTGCTTGCATTGCAAGATTCATGGTTTCTGGTCTTGAAAAAAAAGGACGCTCCAAAATGTTTTGCAATCAACAACATTTCCAAGAATCTAAACCCAACCCCCGGAACCCTAAGTTATGAACCCTAAACCCTGAAACGCCTATCTTCGCACCAAAAGATTGGTCATCATCAGCGCAGCAACCCCCAATCCCTAAGTGTAGAACGCCAAGTAACCCCAAATAATCCTGTAGCCCTGAACGGCTCTTGGAGGGTCATGGAAACTTGGTAAGTAGGTTGATAATGGGGAGAACTGCGGTTATTTTGTGGCTTATAACCTACTCGCTAAGTCCGCCTGGCCTTAGACCCTAAACCCCTAAACCCGTAAACCCCTAGCCTCAAACCCTACACCCTAGGTGGCTTTTGAGATTCTGGACACAGATGGCGATGGTGTCTTAGGGCACGAGGCACGCCATTGCAGGGCTACCAGGGCCGGGTAGGTCTGCCGGTTTAGGATTGAGGGCTTGGCTTGTGGCAACTTCCATATACCTCCAAACCCTTAACTCCCGCAACCCCCCATGGGAGTTACCCATCAACACATGGGCAGTTGTCAAAACACCTTTGAAGGAAGATCATATAGACAGACCTTAAATGTTATCATGTGGTTTGGTTGTCCCCTTGGCCATGCGGCGGCATGCAGGGTAAAACGCACTTCCCGCAGGCTGGCGCTAGATTCGCGATAGATCCGCGATAGGTTTCCTGTACCAGTAGTTTGTTTCAGGCGAGCGTCCAGCTTGAATATGGGCAATTGTATTTGTGGAGCTTCCATTATTCTCGACAGGCCCAGAGAGTTCACAAGAGGCAGACGTCATTATGGCCAGAAATTTGAGTTGCCATAACGCTTTTGGCTGTAGATGTTACTAGATCCCTGCTAGAAGCGGGCTAGTAACTGTTGTCCATGTAGGTCGTAGCCCACAAGGGGTCAGCAACTCATGTTTATCACAGGACATCTTTTCATGTATGTTGATTCCCTAGGAACATCCAAGATGGCGTGTGGTGATTCGAGTCGAATTGTTGCAATGGCCTTATTGTTAAGCTTCTGTGGCCTTGCTATCACCAATTGAGCGGAAGCACCTCAAGGACAGCCGGCGTGATGCGTATTACGCCCGTTATGGAAAGGACAGAGATGGAAGCCTAGAGAAAGAAGAAAAGGCACCGCGCTAGATGCACTTGAAGCTTTTGAAAAATCAGAGCCATAGTCAGTCTTCTTAGGACTTTTTAAGATTGTTGTGGTACAACCCGAAGGAAGTACTTGAAACAATGTTTTTGTTCTAGGTCAAACGAGACTACAGGTGCAGGATTTAGGGTTTGTGATTAACCAGTGGAATCTTGATGGGATCCCTCAGGGCACCCCAGTTTGAGAAGCATTGAAGACTTGTACGACAATCTCCAAGAAACATCGTCCCCTAAATGCCCTTCAACATGCGATCTCAATATTGAGAAAAACCTAATTAGAAAATCTCTAACCCTAAACCGTAATTTCTCACGCCGAAAGCGTTGAGCCCTGAAAAGATCATAATCCCTAAAGACTGGATCAATCCCGTAGCCATCCATACAAGCATGATTGTCAAACATATGGCTCTTTTGGTGTATCCTGAATATTCGGGGGCCGTTTGATACCAGAGACCCAAAAGGGGAGCGCAACTTTGACAACCTACCATGTACAGAGACTTTTTTCGAACCCCTACCCTAAACCCTAAACCCTGTGGAAGGACATTCGACAGGCCTTGAACCTCTTTGGCTACGAGCCCGAGGCAACGATGGGATTGGGGCAGACAGTCGAGGGTTCAGGGTGTGTCTAGCCCTAGGGATCCAAATATACAAATAATACTCACATTGGGCCTTCGTGTCTGTAAATATTACTTACATTGAGCTATTAGGATCCCTTAGGGTTTCTGGGCCTTAAGATGTGTAGCCTTGCAGCCTTAGGAAGCTTGTGTAATGATGTGTTGATGTTTGATTTTCAGCGTGTGAGCTTGGCAATAACGATAGGATTTGGGCACGCCCCACCCCCCCAAAAAAAAGGACCTTACAAGAGCCGCACGATCGGCTTTGGGTCCACATTTGGGGCTTGCAGTGGCCGAACTCCACGTATCAGTTCCTTCCTGACCGTCCAAAAAAAGCCGTTGAACGCTAGCAGTTTCAGGTTTTGAGCTGACCTTCTTAGTATTCCAGAATAAGTACTTCAAGTCCCAATGCCCAGGGTGACTACGATGTCACATATGGGTTCAGTCCTAACCCAAAACTCAAAACCCGAAACTCTTAAACCTTAAATCCTAAACTCGAAGCCCTAAAAGACCCTAAACCTCTAAACTCTAGACCCTACCTCAATCATGGTTAGAGCCCGCTATAATATCTCCACATGCGCCCCCCCCCCCCATGTCACAGTAGCTGCAAGTCAACCCCAAGCCCTACACCCGAAACCCAGAACCCTAAACTCTAAACCGTAAATCATAAAACCTAAGCCTTCAATCCTAAACCCTCGCCTCTGATCCCCTTTACCCTTAACCCGAAATCCTGACCAACATTTGATAGTTTTCCACAATACCGGGACCCCTATGTAGATCCCAATATACTACCAATCCTTATTATAGGTACCCCCAGAAAGGTACCCCTCATTTTGGGAAACCCTAAACCCCAAACACTAAATAGTAGTTTCTGTTTTTCCATTGTCCCTACATAACCCCTTCATTTTGTTGGGAAGCCCTCATGTGTTGACAGGAGAGCACCCTGCAGCTGTTGGTTGCTGGGGCGCCGAAGCCAGGTCAGCCGCCAGGCCTGACTCGGAGGGGCTTAGGGTTTAGGGCTTAAGGTTTAGGGCTTACAGTACAGTACTTGGAGGTTCAGCAACTTCTTAGCTGCTTATAATTAGGCTTATAGTTATAAGCCCCCTGAAGAGCCTTGTAGGCGCGTTTTAGGTGATACTCTAGGGTTATAGCCCATAAAAAGCGCGTATTAAAAGGGTTTTTAATATCTGGATGTTCTATGTAGAGGCTCTAGGGACACGTAAGTAGATAAAGGAGGCTATAAACAGACTGACCACAAAGAAATTGAAATCTACTTACATAATCCTCGCGGCTTTTAAATGGATATGAAGGGATTGTGTGGGAGTATGAAGGGGTTTTCGCAGATCAGAAGTTGTAATCTGGAAAAGAGAACCGAGACTCAGACTATTGTTGGGGACTTCTTCTATGCACGTCCTATAGTCCCCAATATCCTAAAGCCCCAATATTACTGCATTTTCTGCTCAACCGCCACAAACACGAGTCATATGAGCGCTAAACTCCGAACCCTAAGCCCAGAACTCCACGCCCGAAATCCTAAATTCTATAAATCTTAAACCCCCAACCCTGAAGCCTTATTCCTAAACCCTAAATCCTAAACCCCAGAACCAACCCCCAAAACCTCAACCCTATTTCCCCCCCCCCTCACCCTCCCTTCCCCCAACTTCAGGTGAGTTGTATTTTACTTGGGGATACTAGGGTACCCAACATAGAGCAAGATTCTGTCCTCCTTTTGGGGTATAGTATTTTATAATATTTTATATAAGGAATATAGTCTTTCTGGGTTTAAACCCTAAACCCTAAACCAAAAACACTACTCAGGCGAAATGGACTGCAAGACCTTCCAGCAGCTGGTGAAACAGCACAGTCCTTGCCTCGACTGTGTAGTTTACCTTGCCTTAAGGTATTTAGGCTGCAGGGTTAAGGGTTTAGGGTTTAGGATTTAGGGTTTTAGGGTTTGGTATTTAGAGTTTAGGGTTTAGGATTTAGCATTTACGGTTTAGGGTTGGGGTATATGAGCTATAGTCTAAGCTCCTAGTATCCAAGTAAGAAATCCTATCATAGTCCTCTATATAACCCGCCTTAAAGGAGTTTAGACCTTAGCTCATATGGTTTAGGGTTAAGGGGCCCGAACCGAACCCTGTGGCTTCAGGCGTCAGGGTAAGCCTCATTCCTTCAAAGAACCGAAGCCCTAAACTCTACATCCCCCTCAAGCCGCTCCAAACCCCATATAACCCAAGGCCCAAAACCCCCTAACAGCCCCTCCCCTCCCCCCCCCAAAAAAAAATATTCCAACAGAATTCAAACCCACAGTCTTGCACAAACCCAGGTCGAGAGGTGAATACCTGGAAGCGCGACGTGAGGCCCTGAGTTCAAGAAGTGAAAAGCCTAAACCCTAAACCTTAACCCCTAAACCCTAAACCCTAAACCCTAAACCGTGTGGCTCGCTTTGACTCTGCGGTAAGGTGATTCCCTAGGGGTCCATGAAACCAATAATTCGGTCCCTTTAAAAGGTTGTATATAAGGATATTTCTGGTCCTTGAGGGTTTAGGGTTTGGGGTCCATGTACCCAATATTTAGGTACGTGGCATATTGGTAATAGTAATTATAGTATATACGGGTTTTGGGTAAGTATATGATTATTGGGTATTATTGGCCTGCTTGCATCCAACTTATTGACCGAGCTTTCTGCAGCCTCCATATTTTCAACAACTAGTTGGATAATTTTCGGATGATGCCATTCCTAAACCCTTAACCCTAAACCCTATTCATGAGAAGCGGAACTCTACTTACACAGGCTTAATGTGGACTGGGGGAGGGAAACTGGGTAGCATTCCAGGAGTTATATAGGACTTTAAACATAGGGGCCTAAATCATTACCAATATTATGGTTCCATAAACCTTACATAGCTATGGTCTGTGGCAGTCTCCTGAAGTATAGCATTTCACTCCCCAACCTTCCTTTATAAGAGCGAGTAAGGCGGGTAAGTCCAGAGAAAGCTGCTTGAATCTGGAATTCTGAGTAGGCCTTATTGGCTCCTTGGGACTTAGCTTGGACCTTAGACCCTTAACCCTTGGGATTTCCTTATATTCCTATTATAGGTCATTAAGTGTTAACCCCTTCGTAGGGGTCCTAAGTGCCAAGTAATTAGCCCTAAACTCTAAACCCTAAACCCTAAACCCTAAAAAATTCGAGGAACTCACCCCGGCTCGCCTCACACGGCGTAAGGGTTTAGGGCTTTATAAAACATCATCTAACCCTAGAAGCCCAGGTACCCATATAGTAGGTCCCTAGGTTACAGATAGTATAAAGCCATATAGGGCCTTAAGGACAGGAACCCAATATACAGGTTAACTGGGCCTCTAGGGTAACATAGTCCCGAAATTTGTTTATTTCAGGCGTTTGAGAACGAAGTTGGCCAGCTGCAGGGGGTTCAGGGTTTGGGGTTTAGGGTTTGGGGTTTAGGGTTTAGGAGTTTAGGGTTTAGGGGTCTGGGGTTTAGGGTTCAGACCCCCCCAAGCTATTTCTTGATACATGAGATCCTGCACCGCTGAAGAGCTCCAATCCTGCTAAAGGCTGTGCGGGGGTGCAAGATCTCATCCATCAACCTAATGTAGGCGCTTGAACTTGGGTTGCTGTGAAGGAACTTTAATTAAGTTACCATAATGGGTATATATAGTGATTAATATGGTTTCCCAAACAGAGAAACTTAAATTAAGTTCCTTAACAGCAACCCAGGAACTATTTGCGATATTCTTCCACAACATCTGAGTCTGGGCCTTGTCTGAAAGCTCCCTACATTATCTCCAAGAAGATTATTTCACTTACCCATTTGAAGGTTCTAACTGAAGATTTTTGATAACCATGGTCGGCTTGAACCCTAAACCCTAAACCCTAAACCCTAAAACCAGTGTTTAGGATTTATGCACCTGAAGTCGCTCAAGCTTTCATTAAAGTAGGGTTTAGCACATTATTCGCATTGGGTCTAGGCTTTAGGGTTTAGGGTCCGAAAAAGTCAACGTATTTAGCATGATGTTCCAAACAATGGTCTGGAATGCAAAATCGGGGTGCCAAAACACATCAATCATGGTCCCTACTAGTCCCTACAAGAAGCCCAGTGCCACATTAAATCCTCCAACACCTTAAACGTTACATCCTGCACAATAGATTGGATCTACTCAGGACTCAAGTTCGCATGGTAAAGCCTATGCGAGCTATAGAGCTACATCACTGCGCAGAGACCGCAAGACCCCACGCTGACGTTGTGCAAGAAGGGGGAGATCTGCCTGCCAAATACGGATCATATCCGCAACGAATGAAACATCGTCATCCTGGGTTGCTGTTAAGGAACTTAAACTAAGTTACCATAATGGGTATATATAGTAGTTGACATGGTTTCCCAAATAGAGTAACTTAAATTAAGTTCCTTAACAGCAACCCAGCATCGTCCAGGGAAGGGGCAGGAAAGGTGCTGGCAGGAGCACTGCCTCATGAAGGTGGGCTTCCTTGCTCAAACCTGGGCGCAGGAGGTAGTCCAAGCCCTTAGCCGACTCAGACAGACATCTCTCCCTAGAAGCCCAGGTACCCATATAGTAGGTCCTTGGGTTACAGATAGTATAAAAACATATAGGGTCTTAAGGACAGGGACCCATATATAGGTAGGTTTCTAAGGTCTGGCCAGTATTGCCAGCAAAGATGGCAGCCCTGTTACGCGCACGGAGCGGGTAAGGAGGGGAGACACTCCCGGTCTTTACCTCTGCCTTGCTGGAAGTCACAAAAGGCCTGGGGTAAGTGCAAGTCTCCTAAAGCCTAAGCCGTAAACCCTAATCCCTAAACCCTATATTCGGGTGACTATTCATTCTTAGGGGCACACGGGGGGCTGTTGCTAGGGGAGGGGACTTGTTATAATCGAAAGTACAAGAGACTGGGATCCTGTCTGATCAAAACTTGGTGTAGGGTTAAGGTTTACTGGGTTAAGGGTTTAGGTGTTAGGCTTTTGGGTTTAGGCTTTAGGGTTCATTGTTTAGGGTTTAAGGTTTAAAGGTTCAGTGTTTGGGTTTTAGGGATTGAGGGTTTAGGGGCCCTTGCAGTGTTTCCTTGCTAAGCATCGGGTTTGTTGTTTTGCATCATGCCTTTCAATACTTTCGCACTGCATACGGACTCACTGCTGACTATGCTCAAGCCCACTGTGTCAAAAAG
>CAJNIZ010025002.1:113600-146841 GCA_905231905.1 Symbiodinium pilosum
AACCCTAAACATTAAACCCTCAACCTTAATCCCTATACCTCCAATACTAATCCCGGAGCCCTGATCCCTAAAACCTAAACCTAAACTGTTTTAGCTTGTGCCCTGCCAGATGCAGAGTTCCTGGATGCAGCGGCCATCGTCAAAGGCTTGTGTGGGGAGTGAGGGGTTGTCCTGTTTAGGGCTTAGGGTTTAGGGCTTCGTCTTAGAAGGGATAAAACTTCAATTGTCTATAAAGCCCCTAAACCTTGCCCTCTGGGCCCAAGTATTCAAACTGTAGATCTTTTAGGCCCGAAAGGTTCCCAATATAACCCCCTATAAGTACTATAGTCGTTTTCATTTCATTTTCCATTGTCCCCTATATAACCCCAATATACCCTAAACCCTAAACCCTAAACGGGCCCTGTTCTTGGACCTTTCGGGCCTGGGGGCGGAAACCTAGTTGAGTAGTATTTGATTTTGGGCATACTATGGCAACCATTTAGGGCCCTATAATGGAGAATCAAATGGAAAAGAAGATGGAAAATGAAATGGAAGCTGGGAGTATATAGGGGTTACATTATATATAGCTCTAGAATTTTTACTTGGGGATACTATGGCAACCATTATAGAGTAAGATTATATCCTCCTTTTGGGGTGTAGTATTCTATATAAGGAATATCATCTTATGAGGTTCAACCATCAAAAAACACTACTCAGTTGTTGGATCCGGCCACTGAGCGGCTGCAGGCTTCGTGGGTTTAGGTGGTTTAGGGTTATAGTCCCCCTTAAGTAGATAGAATATGGCTTTGGGTATATTATAATACTATCTCCATATGCCGCATATTCTATCTACTTAAAGGGGACTATGCGGGTTTAGGCTAGGGTTCTGTTCTAGATGCTCTTGGACATACAGGCGCGGCCTTAGATGTAGGACTCTGGGAAGCGGTGTAGACCCTAAACCTTAAACCGTAAACTAGCCCGAAACCCTTGACCCTAACCCTTATAGTAGTTTCCATTTCCTTTCCATTATCCCTATATACCCCATGATTAGCCCTGAACCCGAGGCTTTGGGCTTATTCAGACTTAGGGTTCAGAGCATTGCCTGCCTGCAGGGCTATGGAGAGAAAATCCCAGGAACGATCAGGAACTAGGGTCTGTTTGAAGGGCTTATTATATGAGCTGTAGCCTAAACTTCTTAAATGGGGGGTTCTATAGGGGATATTATAGGGGACTACCATAGGGGTTATTAAGGGGGATGCTAGTAGTTTAGACAGTGGATTATATAGGGATGTCCAACCTATATAGGGATTCTCAAGGATGTAGGGTTTCCTGTAGATAGAGGCATTTGTAGGGATAGCTCCAGGGAAAACATAAGCAGCGACCTCGACATAGCCCATAATTCCTTAGAATTGCTTGCATGGATAAGACCTATGTTTCCTCATACCATAGCTACCACGGCTTTTCTACAAGCAGCTAAGCTGCAATCATCCGTGGAACCTTGCAGGTACATTGGCCGCCACTCGTCCTATAAGGGGGAGTGGGGGGCAGTGAATGGGGTTTAGGGTTTAGGGTTAATAGTCCCCCTTAAGTAGATATAATATGGGCTCTCTGGGGATCTTATGCTAATATGCCCGAAGCCATATTCTATCTACTTAAGGGTGACTGTAGGTACCAGTGTAAGGGTACAATTATTATAGGGATCCGCCTTCCCACTCTCCTTTGAGGGCCGGTAAGTCGTCATTCTGACGTCGGTTCAGTAGTGGTTTATTATGATTGACGCGCGATATGGCGGATTTCCCGAAATAACGGGTACCTTTTTGGGGTCCCTAAAATGAAGACTACAGTTGTTCTGGGTCTATATAGGGGTTTCCCCCATTTAGGAAAATGACCATATGAGTATCAAATGAGTGCATCTCATAGCCAGCATGCCCGGCATATAGAAGAGGTTTGAATCTTCCTCAGGACAGGAACCCCTAAGCCAGAATCACTAAAGTCCCTTTACCGCGATGTATCCCTACAGACTCCCTGCAAACCTTTTCCCTCAAATGCCCGATACACATAGACCTCCCCAACACCTATACTGAAGTTCCTACTACTCTTTGGGTTTCCAAAAGACATCCATTTCGTCCACATCTACGTAAGAATTCGGGCCCAAAGGATATCCCATATACCTACTTTGAGGTCCAGGCATAGTATGCTACAGAGTTACATACATGGACCCTTCGGGAGTTCTTCCACGTCTCGTTTTCATATTCCCATAAAGCCCCCACATGAGCTATAGTCTAAACTCCTTAGAGGGGGTTATATAGGGGATTCTATAGGGGACTATTATGAGGGCTTATTAAGGGGGATACTAGGAGTTTACCATAAAGCCCCCACATGAACCTGTATGAAAAACTCATTTTTTGGAAGGCTCCCGCCTCCATATCTCCCACATCCCCTAGACCCTAAACCCTAATCCCTAAACCCTAAACCCAAATCCCTAAACCCTAATCCCTTAGTCCTAAGCCCTAATCCCTAAGTCCTAATCCCTAAACCCTTAACCCTAATCCCTAAACCCTCATCCCTAAACCCGCATTCATGTCAAAGTCCCCTTGCGAGGCCTTGCTACCTTGGGCCTCGATGCTACGGAGGACGAGGTTCTCAGGGACCTGGTTTAGGGTTTAGGGTTTAGGGTTGAGGGTTTTAGGGTTTAGGGATTTAGGGTTTAGGGTTTAGGGTTTAGTTTAGGGTTTAGGGTTAGGGTTTAAGGATGAAGACTTTAGGGGTTCCTTGAAAGGGGGATATAGGGGGTTATATTATTGGGGTTATATAGGGATAATGGAACAGAAAATGGAAACTACTATTTAGGATTTAGGGTTTAGGGATTTCCTGGACCCCAAAAGTATGTAAAACAATGGCCTTTATGGCTGTTACTATGGTTTCTGGGCTATTCTGTTACATACTTTTGGAGTGGGGTTTACGTAGGGACTAGGGTGTATGGTTTAGGGTAGGATATGAAGGAAGGGCTTCTAATAGCAGACCCTATATAACCCCTAATTTGTCCATGTGCGTTTCCATTACTTCAGCGTGCTTTCTAGAGGTAAGTTTAGGGCTTAGGCTTCATGTGGCTATAACATTCGAGCACATATTCCCAGACTTGCTCTGGAGGCTGTACGGATACAACGGATCCAACTTTTTTGGGCTCGTGTTTTCTCAGCTGAAGAAGAATCGTTTAGGGTTTAGGGGCCCTATACCCTGAAGCCAGATTTCTGCATGATGTCAAGCTCCAACACGCGTGCCGCTTTGTGGGGAAAGTGCATTTCCCGCAGAGTACCCTACTCCGTGCTGTAGAGCAGAAATGTGTCCTCCCTGTAGGTAAAACATTCTCTTAGAAGACTGTCAGCTCACTTGGTGCAACCACCCCACTTGTCGACTGTTCGGCCCCACATTCCTGCATGAAACCCTAAGGCCTTAAGAGTCCACTATTATGGAGCCTATAAACTTACAGTAGTGAATGCCTTTTTGGGCCTTCAACCCGGAACCCTAAACCCTGAATCCTAAACCCCAAACCTAAATACGCTATACCTGGAGAACCCCAGCCCCACTGCAGGCAGTAGAGATGATCCGGGCCTTTGATCAGGAGAGTGATTGCTGGGTCATGTTTGGGTCGTGGGGTTTAGATGGTTAGGGGTTAAGGGTGCAAGGGTATGGGTGTTCTGCATTTGGTTGGGCCAACCAACAGACTTCTTGTTAGGTCAGTTCCCCCTATAACAATAGCTCCTTGATATCGAGTTAAATGGGCGTCAATATGCCTACCATAGTTCCTTTTGGTACCCATTACTGGGTGGAGGATTGACCCAAACCTCTCGTGATTAAGCCAGGGCTTGGGGTTTCGAGGTTTCAGAGTTTAGGATTTAGGGTTCGGAGTTTTGTGCGCTCAGGGCTTACCCGATCAAAGCTGAAAGATCTTAGGTATTGCTACTCAGAGGCTTCTTTTTTGCACACACTTGCCAAGTCCTTCCGTGGAGCTTTTCAGAGGATTAATGGACAAACTCCAGCTCTCAAAGTCCTTCAACGGAGTTGCAGCAGCTGCACCAGAGGTCGGATTGGTGTTGGCGGCATCCGGGGGTGTTGCAACTGCAAGCTTGCAAACGCTAGCAATGTCGGACTCCAAGCGAAATGTGCTTGCAGCAGAATTGGAGTCAAGCATTAAGCTGGATGGCATGCAGGAATGGGCCTGCACCACTCCCAACTTTTGCTAAAAGAGGGGGGGGCGGGGTCTAAGTTCCTTAGACCCCTACATATGCCCTATATTAGCCCAGTTCCCATTTACTTTGCAATTTTCTTGTTCATTTGATTCTCCACTATGGTAACCTGGCATCAGTCCCTAAGCCCTCAACCCCTAAACCCTAAACCCCTAAACCCTGAACCCCTAAACCCTGAACCCCTAAACCCCTAAACCCCTAAACCCGGCTCTTTGTTGGGGAGTCTTCAAGGTGTTGGAGCCACTGGGGCTGCTGCTTGACTAGGGTTGAGGGTTGAGGGCTTACGATTTAGAGTTCAGGGTTCAAGGTTTAGGGTTTAGGGTCTTTGTTTTTGACTCCCGTGCCTGGAGTTCCTGGCACCTTTTTTTGGATTGCGAGGAGGGGGCCTAAAGCTCCAAGAGCTCTTGGGGCATACTGGGCGATTTCATAGGGGAAGCTTAAGATACTGCAGGGTTACTGAGATTTGGATTTTTTGGGTTGGTGTTGGAGAGATACCTGGACATAGATAGGGACTGGTTATTCCTTTCTACATGTCCTGTATATTTGTATAGCCACATGCCGTCAGGATTTTCCCATGAAGTTTCAAATTAAACCCTTCCTCACAGCCGTTACGCGCGCCCGCAGCCTGGAACCCTTTCACGCCTTAATCGTCTTAAACATCACCATTTGTGTTGTTAATTGGGCGCACAATACCCCCCAACGTGATGTTTATTGGGGCTATATCTCTAGGGATCCAAGTATACAAATAATGCCGACTTTGGGCCCTAAGGTCTACAAAAAACAACACCTACATTGAGCTATTTGGACCTTTAGGGATAGAGAGATTCCAAGGCAAATTCACCCTAAACCCTAAACCGCAAACCCTACATTCTTGCGATAACGTGATTTTCATTGGAGCTATATAGGACCCTAAACCAAAAAATCTTGAACCATAAACCCTAAGCCCTGAGAACCCTAAACCCTATATAGAGGACCCTTAACTTCCTAACACTACCCCAAATCCACGAGAGGACCACGACGGTCTGCTCTCGCAGGAGGAGTTCAACGAGCTTTTGGGCACGGTCTAGGACCGCCATTTACGGGTTTAGGCCAGGGGCCTTTTTAAAGGGGATATATGGGATATAGGAGTTATACAAAGGGTATACAGGCATTTTGTAGGGTGTTTCGGGTTTCCCAAAATTAGGGGTACCATTTTACAGGTCCCTATCATAAGGACTATGGTATAGTATTTTGGGGTCTGCATTGCCGTTTTTTTGGGGAGAGAGTACTATTTAAGGGTAGCCCCATTCAGAGGCCCTGATCCGATCGCTAACATAATTTAAGATGTAAATTGAAAGCTCGTTGAAGCTTTGTTGCGTTTTTTGAGGGAAAGGTTGAACCTGGGGGTTAACAGTTAAGATAACTCCCCTCTCAACTTTTGTTGGTGGTCTTTGGTGAGGTTCGAAGCGAACTTCTCTAGCACGTTTGGTGTTCCTTGAAGTTACGTAAGTCCGGCAGAAAGCTGAAAGTTGTATCCCTTTGAAAAGGGACGATAAAAAGCACCAGCTGTCCTACTCCTACTAGGAAAAAAACGACGACAACACTTATCACTGGGGTCTTTACTGATAGTTAGAAGTTAGACACCAATAGTTGCATTCACATTTGGAATCCTGGTTCGGCGGCCAACAAGTTAGCACGTCCAAATCTTCTGTTCTCAGAATTCACATACACACCTTCCCACGGGTTTAGGGTTTAGGGTTAAGGGACCGTAAACTACATAACCCCAAGTCCCCAAAAACATGAGGTACTTGGACTTTTGCATCCACCCACCTTAAACAGCATGATCGGCTTTCCGGCTTTCCCTGTCCCTGGCTGAGTTGGACTACACACTGAACATCTAGATCCAGCAAGGAGTACTGAATGACTGTGACAGTTTTTTTTTTGATTTTTTTCCGACCAATATCTTGAATCACCTCTCCATTGAAACCTGGTTTTCCACCCTTGATGAATGAAGAGTCCACCAAAGAAAGAGTGGAACCGCTTCTGGAAGGACATTGCCCGGTTTCTGGAAGAGGGTTCGTGAACCTTCCTAAACCCCCCCCCAAATCCCAAATCCTAGTCCTTAAGCCTTCATCTCTAAACGTTGAAGCTCAATCCCTAAATCCTATAACCTAAATCTCTGCAGAGGAACTCTACAGATTGCTGAAGACACAGCTGAGCCGGGGCAATGCCCCTGCACTCTACAGGAGACCAGATTTCGGGGACTAAAGCCCGGCCTTAGGAATGCGAAGCTGTGCTGTTGTAGGGTTAACCTTGATCTGAGGAGTTCCCCGCTTGCGCGTTGCGAACAGGTCAAGATAATGGTTTATAAAACTCCCCCACTCCCCCCGCCACAGTCTCTCAGGATGCAAATCCGATATACCCAAATTACTGCTTAGAGGCTGAGGAGATCTAGTGAGTAGGTTATAAGTGGCGTGATGCGTTATAAGCCTCTAATAGGCCTTGGTCTGCCTATGACCCTCCCTACTTACTAGGTACCTGAGCCTGTAAGTATTGTTAAACCCTCCATTTTAATCCCTAAGCCCTCAATCCTAAACCCTAAATCCTAAACCCTGAACCTTGAGCCTTCAACCTACGTGCGAAGAGCCCCCAGCCTTCAAGCAGTACTTCAAGGAAGGATGCAGGTTGTTTACGGTTTAGGGTTTATATTGGGGTCATGTGGGGATAGTGGAAAAGATCATGGAAACCATTATAATGGGTTAGATAGGGTTTAGGGTTTGGGGTTTAGGGTGTCACCCTCTTCGAGCCCCCGCCAGGCGCAAGCTTACGCGTCCTTTGCCCCAGTTGATGGCATGCAGGTTTCTGAGCTGCAGCTCTTTAAGCTCTACGTCGGAATCTCCACAAAAATGGGGGGGGCAGGGGCGAATCTAGAGGCCAATATTTTGTAACGCATTTGCAAGGTCTTCGCCTTGGGAAAGCCCTAAGCCTTAATCCAAATGGTATCTTCCCTAAATAGGGGACATACTATATTCCTTACGAAACGGACTCCAAAAAGGTAGCCCTAATTCTGGGATACTCCCAAGTCCCCCATCTGGGCGTTAGCCTTCTGGGAATGTCACACCTTAGGCAGTCCCGTAGCAAAACGATTTAGCCCGAAACCCCAGACGCTAAACCCAAAACCCTAGACCCTAGACCCTAGACACCCTAGCCCTAACCTCTAAACTCTAAACCCTAGGCCCTAAGCCCTAAACCCTAAGCCCTAAACCCTAAGCCCTGAACATAGCATGGCAAGCCCTGCTAGCCCTGGCGATCTGATCTTCTGAGTTAATTCGCGCTTACCGCCTCCAGTGCTTCCAAGGGTCCTGACTCAAGTAAGAGGAGATTGACATCCCCAACCCCAAGCTCTGAGATGGTTTAGGGTTTAGGGATTAGGGTTAAGGGATTAGGGTTTAGGGATTAGGGTTCAGGGATTAGGGTTTAGGGTTTAGGGATTAGGGTTCAGTGGTTTGGGCTTAGGGTGTCACAGAACCCTGGGCATATAAGGCTGTTTGAGTACCGACTTTGGGCCCCAAAGTCTTACACATCCACCCCAATGGTCCCAGCACGCAATTGTGGTACAGGTTTAGGGGGGCATTGGATGGTTACGTATTGGGACCCCTAGGATTTTGAAGCTTACATACTTGGAGGTAATTGGGGCCCTAAACCCTAAACCCTGCATGGGCATTTTGGTAACCTTGGGGCTCTACCGTATGACGTCTTTTAGGGGCTGGGGCTTAGCCACCTTTTTAGGAAGAAAGAAGCTTAGGGGATCTAGGGTTTAGGATTCCTAGGTTTAGGGCTTAGGATTTAGGAATCTTTTTGTATGTTGTTTCAACTCTACACTCCAAATCCCCGACCCTAAGCCCTTAACCCGAATCCCTTAACTCCAATTGACGTTTGTATGAGCATGTACAGGCTGTTTGGGCTTCCACATTCACCCAATGTGGCTTCAGGGCTCAGGGAATTGAATGCTTTAAGGTCCATGGGTTTTCTGACTTATTGTTATTGGCACTTATGAAACCCTAAACTCTCAACCCTAAACCCTCAACCCTCCAGCCTAAACCCTAAACTCTAAACCCTCAACCCTCCAGCCTAAACCTTAAACTCCAAACCCTAAACCCTAAACCCTAAACCCTAAACCCTCAACCCTCCAACCTCAACATTAAACTCTAAACCCTAAACTCTAAACCCTAAACGCTAAACTCCCAATCCTAAACTAAGCCTTCGTAGCTTCCAGCGGCACCTGGGATTGAAGGCGGCTGGCGGATATTGTCCTGCAGCTACCTTAAGTGCAAAACCATGTCTTTAAAGTTTAGGGTTTAGGGTATAGGGTTTTGGTTCAGGGTTTAGGGTATAGGGTTTAGGGTTTAGGGTTTTGGTTTAGGGTTTAGGGTTTAGGACTTTGGGTACACGGGTTCGGGCTATAGGGTTTAGGGTCTAGGGTTAATGGCACAGGGCACTGGGCTTAGGGCATAGGGTATAGGGTAGGGTATAGGGTTTAAGATTGAGGGACACTGGGCTTTGAGAGTGCTATATCGTGGGATAAAAGCGAATGGAAAACAATGAAGAATGAAATAGAACCCGGAATTTATACATACCATTGCGGATACCGCTAGCTTTCACGTCCCAAGAAGTACCGGGCAGGTCAAACGGGAGTCTCAGATTTAGTGTTTTGGGGCATAGGGCTACGGGCATAAGATTCAATTTCGGTTTGGGGTGGTCTAGGGCTTAGAAGTTGAGACTTCCTCAAAACGGGGGGGGGGGGTCTTCGGGATTCGGGACTCTAGAGACATAGGCGAGTCCTCAAACGGTTATGTGCGCCCCTAGTATCCCGTGAGGGATTCCACAGGGGCATTTTTTAAAAACACCGAAATACCCAGGTGACATAGTGTTCTGTGGTAGATATTACTGCACGTTTGATCGGAGGAGACGTGCAGCATATTCCTGAATATTCAGGCGTTTCTTTGCCTGAAACATGAAAGGGGGTCATATGTAACGCCAACTTCACGCTTACAGGGAGGTTGCTCCAATCCATGTGCCATTGGGAGGGTCCGTTACGAAACAGAATACTGGAGCCAGGAAGGAAGCATAATTTGGAACACTTCCACCCTAAATCCTGAAACTCAAGCTTCGCATGTGAAACATTTTCATGTTGGTCATCCGCGCATATGGGTTGATCCCTGCCAAGCTCGAGTTCGTAAACACATGGAGTCTGAAGCAGCAAAGACATACTCGTTGCACGGCCAACAGCGGCTGCCAATTAAGCTCCCTACGCTGCATCGACATCGCAGCGATGGCGCGAAAAGAGATGCCTGCGCTCGCTTTTCAACAGAAGGATACCTACGGCTTCAACTCTATTGCCATTATCACTGTTGTTACTATAGTGTTGTCGCTGTTCTTGATAAAGTACTATTACCATTATTACTACCAGTACTACTATCACTCTAGATGGGGATAGTGAGGAAGGGCTTGCCCTTCACAACTTCGCTAGTCCCCCGAGAACCGAGAATCAAATGGACAAGAAAATGGAGAATGAAATGGAAAGCGGAATTATGTAGTGCATAATGAGGGGATCATGCTGAGAACGTTCCAGTCATGACAATGACTGTTGTTTCTATGTTTTATGCTGAAGCTGCCCCTAAACCTTAAACCTTAAACCGCTATGTAAACCCTCAATCCCTAAAACCTAAACCCTGAACCCCTAAGATCTAAACCCTGAACCCTAAACCCTGAGCTTTGAGAGGTGTGGGTTTTGGTTGTGTATGGGTTCAGGGCTCAGAGCTTTCCCCAGGGATCCAAGTATACAAATAACCCTAAGGGTACAAGGACCCAAATACTAGGGTCCCTTTGAAGGGCTTATAGGGTGATATATAGGGATATATGGGGACTATACAAGGGTATATAAGACCCAAATGATAGGGTTTTAGGGCCCAAATACTATTAATATTACAGTATTTGAGGCCTAAAACCCCCATTATTTGGGTCCTTGGACTCTTATGGTAATACTCACATTGGGCCCTAAAGTCTGTAACTATTACTTACATTGAGCTATTTGGATCCCTCGTGTTAGTGCTGCGTTTATGGAAAACAAATTTTGTTTTTTTCCAGAATGCTTTGGCCCGCCATCTGTTCACGCCTCGGAGACATGGACCCTTGAGCTTGAGTAACCCCTTAGGCTTCAGGCTTGAGGGGTTCAAGGTTTCGGGTCAATTCCTGTTTGAAAATGATTGGATCTCAAACCCTAAACCCTAAACCCCTGAAGGTATCCAGCAGTTCTTACTTTTGGTTACAGGCCATCGGCTCTCATGAGCAACTCTGGGTAGCAATCGTAGAGTGTCCAAGTAACCAAATATTTGAGCGCCATGTCCCAAAATACCATCAAGAATATAGTATTGGGGGCCTAAATAAGCCGCATTCAACCCCTAAGCCCTAAACCCCTAAACCCTAAACCCTAAAGCCTAAACCCCTAAACCCTAAAGCCTAAACCCAGCCCTAAAACCCTAAACCTTAGACCCGAATCCATTCTCTGGGTACTTGTACTGTACGCTTAGGGATGATAGGGTTTTGGGGGGTCCTGGTTCACTGCTTCTGCGGTTCAGGGTTTAAGGGTTTAGGGTTTAGGGTTACCTGAACCCCCAAAAAAGTATGTGACAAATTGTTCTTTTTGGTTGTTTAGGGTTTGGGGTATATAGTCGTTTGCCTAGGTCCCGTTGGGCATTGGGTTTTTGGGCTCTTGGTCTTGGGGTAAGCGATTCAGATTCATGTTTTCACGGTCTGGCAGGCACCGCATGAACTCCCTGCTAAACCTTATGATGGACCATATTTTTCAGTAATAGAACAGGGCTTCTTACGGACGTCTAGTGTGAAACATTACACCCCAAGCTAAACCCCAAACCTCAGCCCTCAGTGCGAGAACCGCCAAGAAAAAAATCCTAACCCCTAAAACTAGAAACCCCCAACAGGCCCTAAAAGCGAAAGTCCTAAGACCCTAAACCTTCATATTGTAAACTTCCAAGCCCAAATCTCAAAGGCCTCAGCGCCCTCAAACCTGAACCCGTAAAACCTGTAGACCCTTGAACCAGAAATCCTGGCTTTTTGGCTGGACCAGCGGGACTCAAGCCTGCGCTGTTTTGCGTTGACCCATACTCTGACGTTGCCAACTCGCAATCATGCGACGCCCTCAGTACAGTTTACAAGCAATGTTCAGTATAGTAGTGATACCCAATGTAGGTATATGGTATATACTTGGGCCTTAAAGTAGGTATATGGGAACCCCTTTGGGGCCTAAGTATATACCATATGCCTACATGGACCCTTTGGGATAATGTAGAAACTCTGAAGTTCGCCTATAGTTGGTGATATTCCTGCTTGACTGACAGTATCTGGTGCCACGAAGTATTCGCTGCATGTGGCACATTTGCTGTAACCGTAGACCCCAAACCCTAAACCCTAAAACCCTTGACCCCTACTACACGAATTAGTTTAGGCGATAGTCGGGGTCTTCATGGAAGACTCGATGGGAATTATGCTGTTTACAAGGTGGGCTCTAGTAGTTAGAGGGCTATCTGCGTATTTCCGACAATTAGGGGTGGTTAAAGATTTTGGGTTTTGGGATGTTTTGGGGGAAAGGAGGCAGGTTTTGGGCAGCTTGTATACCCGTCAAATATTGCAGCCCTGTCTTCAGGGTTTTCCAAGCTGGAATGCCCGATTTTCGGAAATCCGTGTGAGTGGTCCTTTTCATCTCGGGGAACGTTTTTCTACCCTAAACCATACCCTACAAGTATACAAATTCCACTTATATTGGACCCTAAAGTTTGTAACTACTGCCTACCTAGGGAAAAAACCCTTTAAACTCTAAACCCTGAAACCCTCCAACGCGGTCTCAGGTCTGGGATACTGTAGCCTTCACCCTCAAGACTTAAGCCCTAAGCCCTAAATCCTCCACAGGTATGGCGTGGAAGTCTTTCAGGGCTACAGGGTTTGACGCCCAAACAATAGGGTTTAGGATATAGGGTATAGGAAGCAGGGTATAAGAATCAAGTGGGGGATGGCGCATCCAGCGTCTCACGCCAAGGTCTGAAATCAGGGTAGGGCCGGTGTTAAGTCCCCGTAATGCTGAGTCTGTCACAGTTGAAAAATGTACGGTTTAGGGTTTCGGGTCTAGGGTTTAGGGTTTAGGGTTTAGGCCCCCCCAATAATGAACATAAACCTACAGTTGGAACATAGCCCACAACGCCCTGGCCCCAATGATCAACATTCATATCAGCTTTTTCTTGACCATGAATGCGTACCGTGAACCCCCTACACCTGCTAAACTCACTCAAGTGGGCTCCAGGCGTGCAAGCACCCAACATTTTACTTGTAGTTTAGGCTTTTCGGGACGTATATAATTTTGGTGCGCTTGGACCATTAAGGGTTCCTGTTTTGCACATATATCTATACATATACATATATATATATATATGCGTGTATATATGTGCACACAAGACTGTAGCATGGATCCTTGTATGAGTTTCCCCATGTTTGGAACTTTGTTTGGAGTTAAGGGTTTAGGACGGTGCTGACTTATACAGCCTTCGATGAGTCTTCAAAAGGGGGTCACACGATCTTCTTACGCTCCGCACATATCCCTTGGGTCCAAAGGGAACCCCAAACTTGAGGAACCCTGCACCCTGAACCAGAGTCCGCCGAAAATTCTCATATAGATGTAATCTCTATCATCCATGCAACAGGTCACAGAACATGACACTGTTTGTGAGCCACCCCAACAAGCAGTAAGGCACACTATCCCACCCACTCTTTCTCCCTCTCTCTCTCCCTCTCTCTCGCTGTCTCTCTCGCTGTGTGTGTCTCTCTCTCTCTCCCCCTCTCCCCCTCTCTCTCACTCTCTCTCTCTCTCCCTCCCTGTCATGTATGTGTGTGTGTGTGTACGACTTTCCTGTGTATCTATATCTGTATCTGAATTCTTATATACCTTACTACGGCTCTCCCCATGTTTCCTCGACGGAGCCCCCCGTTTTGCGGAACAGTTGGTTGAAGACAAGTGGGCCATAATCACGTAAGGCCCAGTCACCCGCTGTCAATCCCTTAGCCGCTCTACATGCTACGACATCCTAAACCTTGAACCCCAACCCTCAAACCAGTACCCTACTGGGCTGCGGTTAAGGAACTTAAATTAAGTTGTCTTGGTATGGGTATATAGTAAATAATAGGGTTTCCTTATTATAGTAACTTTTTACAGTTCCTTATCAGCAACCCAGCCTACCTTTAGCACCAGTTAGTTACAGCAAGTAACAAGGCGCACTCGATCCGCTGTGCTCCGCGGCGCCTTCGTCGCTGCCGCACTTCACCTCAGATTTTCTTTAGGGTTTAGGGTTTAGGGCTCAGGATTTGCGCCCCAAACCCTAAACCGGATTTAGGGTTTGGGGGTTTAGGGTTCAGGGTTTAGGGCTCAGGACCCAAACCCTGAACCCTAAACCGGATGTAGGGTTTGGGGTTTAGGGGTTTAGGGTTCAGGGTTTAGGGTTTTTAGGGTTTCAGGATTTAGGGTTTAGATTTCAGAGCGTAGTCGGATATGGGGTTTAAGGCATAACTATTGTACACATTGCCTTAGACGCATATTTGGATTTAGGGTGGTGAACATGATACGATTCAGGGTTTTCTATGCTCCTACATACAATCCCTATGAACTCCTACATAGTTCCGGCTTCTGTTTTAATTTCCATGTTGGTTTACGCAAATTTCCATATTCTTCCCCATGTGACGTTCCAACCCTCAACCCTACACCTATTCCCCTGCTTGGAGGTTCATGGGACTTACATTCCCCCAAACTAACATGGAAACCCATATAGCCCCCCTTTAAAAGGACTGTTGTCTTTATAGGGCCCTCTTTGGGTTTCCATGTTAGTTTCCGGGAGGGTAGTAAAAACTCGTAACGGAGTTTACCACAACTTGTAGGGGTAGAGCCTAAGCCATGAGGACCTACAAAGTCCCAAGAACCTCCAAGTAAGACCTTGAAGCCTAAGCCCCATTTTCTAAACCAGAGCCCCTAAGCCCTAAACCCTGAACCCTAAGCCCTAAACCCTAAACCCTAAGCCCTAAACCCTAAACCCTGAACCCTGAACCCTGAACCCTAAACCTGGCCCCTAGCCGTCCTCACTTTCGCCCCCAGGCGCTGGGTCTTTGCGCAACCTTCGTGGCTCCGGCACTTCGCTCTACTCCGGAGGCGCAAGGTTTCAGATTAGGGTTTAGGGTTTAGGGTTTAGGGTTTAGGGTGTACCTTGGACCTCCCAAACCTTAAACCCTATATAGGGTTTTAGGGTTTAGGCTTATAGACCCTAAGCCCAGGTACCACTAATTTTGGGGCTCCGCTCCATCATTATAGGTATTTTGGAGGTGCAGGTAGGGCTTAAGGGCTTCTTGTTGCAGGGGTTTAGGCTATTAAGTGTATTGTTTAGGGTTCAGGGTTGCAGGCTTTTTGGGTTTAGGGTTTGAGTTCGGGTTTTCTGAGGACCCAGTTGTGATTGCTTTAGGTATCAGAAGAGGCCGTTGACAGCATGCGTGTGAAAAATCGTTTTTGCATTCTTGGACCCTTATACGGCATTTGAGGTATAAGGTCTAAGTGCCTTTGAGTGTGCGGGGTAGGGAGGGTATTGTTTTGTTTTAATAGTTTGGGCTTCTAGGTATTCTTGTTCAGCGGTTCAGGATACAGGGATGTTGGTTTCAGTCTTTTGGGCATGAGGTATGTGGGTTTGGGTTTAAAGCACTTAGGGCTCTAGTTAGCTAGGAAGTCAAGGTTTAAGGGCTTGCGATTTGGGAGGTTGAGGTTCATTGGTTAGAAAGCTTTAGGGATCGGATTGTGTGTTGGGTGTTCAGGTTTTGGGTGTATGGTAATAAGTCAAAGAGGTCGCTCAGGAATGCTGCTGGGAGTGTGTGTTGTGCTATGAGGAGACAGGCAATGAAGAGTCTATTAGATTCATGTGCGTGCAATGGCGTTGGCGTATGTGTCGTCGATGGACTTGCTACCTGTCATTGGGGCGACGCAGGAGCAGCTGGAAGCCTGGCGAGCAAGCCTTTCTGGGTTCGAGCGCCAACCCTAAACTCCAGTCTCGAACCTCCAGGTGCTGCGAAACGTAGCGTACCGCTTCCGCCAATCCAGCTACATCATCGTGTCCCAGCTGACAACATTGTACCGCTGGTTGGAACTGGTCCTTGCCTTCGACAAGGTCTCCTAAACCCTAAATCCTAAACCTCGTGAAACTAGACCTTAAACCCTCAACCCTAAACCACATATAGGCGGATGGCTTCACAGTTTAGGGTGTAGGGCTTCGATCTGTGGTCATGCGGCTGCACGAAACCGCAGAGTCTTGGATCCCCTTTCTTAGTGGCAATACAAAAAGTAGGGTTTTGAGAAGTAGTTATCCGCGCTGCCCAGATTAGTCTACCCCGGTTAAGGTTCGTGTAACTCACTTTGTAAACAAGGGTGTTTCTCAAACTAATCCTTACATAGTCCCACATGAGCCACTGTGTAAACTGCCAGTATCCCGCTCAATAACCCCTATAGTAGTCCCTTAATCCCCTATCTAGCCCCCCGTTAAGGAGTTTAGACTATAGCTCACAGGTGTTTAGGATTTTAGGGCTTTTAGGCTCTAGGGTGCAGGGCTTTTGGATTTTTAGAGTTATCAGGCCTTTTGGTTCAGGGCTTGGGGGCTCAGGTTTAAGGTTTAGAATAGCCATGAGCCATATAGCTCAAACCCTGAACCCCATGCCCTACGATCTATCTCCTATCCATCTAGCTTTCTGTTCATAGATCTGTGTAGGTATATCTTCATGTTATATCATATGTATATATATATACACATATGCACATGCAGATAGTAGGAGTTCGGGAGGTAGTGTTGTGTTTCTGTTCTATCTATCTGTAGATCTATCTATCTATCTATCTATCTATGTATCTATCTATCCATCTATTTGTCTAGCCATCATCGGTATGTCTATCTATATGTATGTAAATATGTGCACATAACTATACACACCTGCGTACATATGCACAAATGTAAACCTTGAGATATACAGATGTCTGATCACACATGTAGAGATACCCATTTGTAGCTTCACGGATATATATATATATATGTAAACATACATGAGGGTAATGCAGCAGTCTGAAGGCTTATCAACGGTCCCGGATTCCATGCATAATCATGGTATAGGGGACCTGAAACCAACCACGACAACATATGTGCAATCATTCAGCAACCCAGTATCCTTTTATCCATTATTGGGTTGGTAATTAAACCCACATACCGAAACCCTCCCTAAACCATCTAAACCCTATAAACCCTAACCCCTAACCCCTAAACCCTATAAACCCTATAACCCCTATAACCCCTATAACCCCTATAACCCCTATAACCCCTAAGATTTCGTAATCCCTTATAAACCCTAACCCCAAACCCTGTAAACCCTAAACCCTACCTCTTTTCGGCCCCTGTAGTACCCCCTAAGGGTCCTAGGACCCAAATAATAGGGTTTTAGGGCCCAAATTCTATAATATGAATGGTATTTGGGCTCTGAAACTCGGACCCTTAAATAGTCCCCATATATCCCTATATCCCCCTATAAATCCCTCTAAAGGGATTATTTGGGTCCTTGGCCTTAGGGACTGCTGAAGGCGCATCCCGTAGAGCTCAGCCACGGGGCGGCCGCCCGGGCGGCAGCGCCGGCGGCGCTGACGCCGCCTGGAAAGGCAGCCCCTTGCTCAGAAAATCAGCCTTAGGTTTTAGGGTTTAGGGTTTTTCGGTTTAGGGTTTTAGGGTTTAGGGTTTTAGAGTTTGGGGGTTTAGGGTTTAGGGTTTGGGGTTCAGGGTTTGGGGTTTAGGGTTTAGGGTTCAGGGTTGAGGGTAGGGTTTGGGGTTTAGGGTTTGGGGTTTAAGGTTTAAGGTTTAGGGTAGGGTTTGGGGTTTAGGGTTTGGGGGTTAGGGGTTAGGGTTCAGGGTTTGGGCTTTAGGGTTTTAGGGGGTTATATTGGGATAATGGAACATCCGCTGTGTGGGTTTTGGATTATGTGAGCCATAATCTAAACTCCTCAAAGGGCGTTATAGGATATAGGGTCCAGGGTTTAGGGTTTAGGGTCTAAACACCTTAAAGGGGGTTATTTGGGGGATTATATTGGCGATTGTTGTAGGGGTTATGAAGGGGATGCTTGGAGTTTCGTTGCTATTCCTGTCCAGAAGCCTGGGTATACCCTAAACCCTAAGGGGGTCATCTACATTGGTACAATGTCCAGACCTGGTGCATTCAGGCTGCCAGCAAGAAAGTAGGTCTTTAGGTTGTTGGGGTTTAGGGTTTTGGGGCCAGGCTATGCCCTGAGCCGTGAACCTTAAGCCTTACACCCTTATGGCCTAGGAGGGTTCGAGAGTTATAGAGATCAAAGGACTCAGTACTATTTCATGAGGCACATACTTCAAGGGAACGGAAAACATTTGCAAGAGTTTGACTGATACCAAAAAGAGAAAGACCTTAAACCCTAAAGCCTAAACCCTAAACCGTAACAGACATGTTTATCATCAGATTCTGTATCATTCTTGAGATCTGCTCTCTCGTCTCTCGAATTTGTTATCAGTCATCTAGATCGTTGGTTGCTTCATTTGTGGTCATGGTTTAGGGTTAGGGTGGTTTCAGACGGGGCCCGATCTCAGTCATTCAAAAAACACCCGCCTAACCTTGAATGATGTTCCAGGGCCCGCATACTTTCATTCCTGGGTGGCAACTTTAGGGGAAGCGACCCCAACTCCAGCCCCCAAATTTGTCAACGCTACCCTAGAGGTTTAGGATTTACGGTCTAGGGTTTAGGATTTAGGGTTTAGGGTCTGGAAGCCTCAATTCCCAGGGGAAATGAATTTTCAGATCTTCTTCACACTGAAGGTACTAATGGGCAACTGGAGGAATTACCGCCCACAGCGGTGCATGGGCTTTGGGATTCAAGGTGTAGGGTTCAGGGTCATATATCATCCTAGAAATGTCTCTTCATAGCCCTTTCTTTCATTCGCTGCTAATCCTCGCGCCCCAAACTCTAACCCCCCTCCCCTGAGCCCCAGACCCGAAGTTCATGGATGGTTAAGGTATAAAATTGCGTTTAAGCCAAAATCCTCAGGAATGCGGGTGTTTCCGTCTTTTTCCATACCTTCGTTGCCTGCTACCCATCAGTACTTTGGAGGGTCAGAGGGCCTTCATGATGGGGCCGAGTGGTGTGATCACACGGCCTTTTACTGTTATACAAGTTGTGAAGGTACTACGACTTTCCAAGCCCCCCGGGCCCTCCAAGCAACTTGAGGTGAGTGGGGGCCTTGTACTACCTTAGGGTTTAGGGTTTAGGTTTTAGGGTTTATGTTATCTCCCCAGCGCCCCTTCATTCAGCCCCCTAAACCCCAAACCCTAAAGCGCCCCTTCATGAAACACCAGCAAGAGTAAGTAGAAGTAGAGGCCTCCGTCGCAGCAGCGCCGGCAGCTTTTTCAGGCCGGCAGGGAGCCAACAACCCTAAACCCTAAAGCATAAAGCCTAATCCCTATACCCTCAGCCTTAATCTTAAGATCTAGGTTAAGCTCTCAATCCCAAACCCTAAACTCGAAATCCTAAATCTACACCCTAAATTAATTCTACACCCCAAAACTACAGTACTCCCTAAACCCTACACCCTCAACCCTAAATCCTGAAATGCTAGGCTTATGCTTACATGTCTTACATGACACTAAGTGCCTTATACCTTGGGATCTACGGTGGTATAGCCTACCTTCCCAAAGGGTCCAAAGTACCAATATGGTACAAAGTATGGTTTCTGTAGTAGCAATTTCCCTTATGGTTTGGGTAGGTATTCCCCATATGGGTACTAAGGACCCTTTGGGCTTATTAGAGTGCATCAAGGCCATGCAGGGCTTTTGGTAGCTACCTTAGGGCCTCAGGATTGGGGTTCGAGGGTATTAGGTCTAGAGTTTTTGGGGTATATAATTACAGATGGGCATGTAGATAGATATGCATATACAAGTATATGTGTCTCTCTTTGTTTCTCTCGCTCTCTCTCCCTCTGTCACTCTCTCCCTCTCTCTCGCCCTCTCTTTCTGGGAATTTAGGGCCTCGGGTTTGGGATACAGCGCTTGCTTTTGGGGATTACCAGCTTACCTACCCACCTTGAATCTAACCCCCTTCAACTTGGGGAGTCCAAGTACCCAATAATCACATACTTCCTTAGGTACTTGGACTACTTGGACCCTTAGGGTATGGGCTACACAGCTACACACCCAAAACCCCATAAACTAAACAGCGCTTAATTGTTTCGAGTTGACAGAGCTTGTGGCTTCGAGGCCTCGGGTTTCTTGAAGTGTAATCCCTTCCTACCGATACTCAACACCCCTCCACTGTAGAGTTAAATGTGCCCCCCCCCCCCATGGGTCTCATGTGGGGATGCGCTAATATTTGGGGTGGGAAGGGTATTTCATATTAAAATGAGGGGATTGTAGGGCTTTGTAAGGGCATCGCAAGCATCCAAGTCATCTAACTAAGATTCTGACGGGCTGCCCAACATAAATCGTAAACCGCCACCTAAGAAGGAAGCAACCTTCAGCAAGTCGCCAGGTCTACGTACTGGTGATCCTTTACAACGCTTTCATTGTGCTTCTTTACCTTTGCTTTTTGAAATGTTCTGTGTCGCGCCCTCTGAGAAAATTTCTTGTACAAGCAATCCTTCCTGCTGTGATGGTATCGCTTGTGCTCTTTCATTCCGCTGTTGCGCACGGAATCTGCTTTTCAGACCAAGGTGCGTGAGATGAGCTCTTTCCTCAAGACACCCCGAAACCAGAAGCCATCCTAAACCCTAAACTATCATCGTGGTGCGGAGTTCAACGCTCAGGTGTACGCCATAAACCTTGTTCTTAAGGGCTAATTAGATGCCACATAACGTGCAATTGTGTAGGTTACCTCGTTAGAAGATACTAGCCATAATCTTACGTGTCTCACAAAAGGGGTAAGGTACAGGAGTTGAGACAAAGCCAATGATGGACTCCGGGTCACGAGGGTTTAGCCCCCAGGCGTTTGCTGCAGACTGCGCAGAGCGAGAGTAGATTTATAGCTGCTAGAATCCCCTATATAATCCGGGTGTCCATGTCATTTTCCATTTGATTCTCCATTGTAGGAGTTTTAATTAACTTAGTAGCTGGGTAGGTACACTTTACACTTTTGGGGGCTCTTATATTCCCAGTAGAAAAAAGAGTGTACACTTTTTAGGGGCCAGGGAACTCAGCAACTAGGTTAAGGGGATACTATTCTCCTTCCGGTTGCACTTTCTGTCCCTCGATTGGGGTATAGTCTGGAGCTGAAGCTGTAATTATTCAGGGAACGAACTGCAATTCTGGCTATAATTGCAAGGTCCCCCGCAGCAGTTGAAGGGCGGAAGGTGCTAGGGAACCTTAGTACAGTCAGCACCATATCTAGCATTTACATATTCTGTCTCGCACCGCAACATAGATCCCTCCCCACCTTTTCCCTCTATAAACAACCCCATGGCGAACCCAATAAAACCAGCAGATTGTCAATCAACAACACCCTCTAGAAGATCCATCGCGAAGACCCGTGGCCGAAAAACTCCGCGAGCGTGCCTTCACATCGCGGTCCCCATCATATACAGTCCCTCTTAAGTAGATAGAATATTGCTTTGGGTAGGTTAGAATAAGATAATAAGATCCCCAAAGACCCAATATTCCATCTAATTGAGGGGGATTATACCTCCAGACGCCAGAGACTTCATTTTGGGGACACAAGCATCCAAATAATACAGGCCCTACAACATTTGTGTAGGAGCCATTTTAGACTCAAAGCATATTCATTCTATGCAGGTACTGAGACCCTAAATAAGACACTAAACCCTATACTATCTGCCGTCAATGTTAGGCCCTTCTTGTAGTTTTATAGTTTCTAACCAAGTCCTTAATGAGCGACCCATGTCCGTTAATCATCTGGGACATATCAGTCCTCATAATCCCCTATAAATCCCAGTATCCATTCCATTTTCCAATTTCTTTTCCACACAATTCTCCATTATCCCTCAACCCTAAATGCCTAAACACCAAATCCCTACATACTTAAATCCCTAAACCCTGAAAGGGGAAATCTTGCCGGTAGATTATATATGGGCCTTCTGGAGTGCAAAAATGCTGAATTTTTGCGAAGGGGCTCGGGGGCTTTAAGACAGGGGGCGCTTTAAAGGGGTGATAGTGATATGACAGATTGGGTTTAGGATTCAGGGTTTAGGCTTTAATGTTTAGTGTCTAGGCTCAGGGGACTTACTATGCCTTTTGGTGTCCCCATAAACAGTATACTATATGGGGTTCGATACTGGGGTTCCCCTATTCAGGGAAAGTAATGTATGTCAGTCTGTATGCCGTCAGTACTTGATGCTTGAATCTTATTTCTGTTCTCACTCGGTGTCTCGACCCTCGACACAGGTTATAGCAGTTAGTTACTCCGCCTGAAGTTTATTGAAGCAATCAACAAGCAATGCAGAGCCTAATTTCACTCAATTTCCCTCCGTCAACCCTAAGCCTAAACCCTAAACGCTGGAAATCCCTAAGCCCTAAACCCTAAAAAGCGTCGGACCCTAAACCCTAAACACCAAATCCCCACAATGTGTTTGAGTCCTAAATTCAACCTTTGAAGAGTAGGTGCTACGCTCCTGCCCGCCGCGCTGTTCACTGCTCGGAGCATGGTCAGCGTAGCAACCTGAGATCTGCTCCGACTTTATGAGCGAGATTTTCGGGTTCAGAGTTTATATAGAGTTTATATAGGGTTTGGGGTTTTGGGTTCAGGGTTTATGTAGGGTTTAGGGTTTAGGATTTAGGATTCAGGGCTTAGGATTTAGGATTCAGGGTTTAAGGGTTAGGGTTTGTAGGGTTTGGAGGATTCAGGGTTTAGGGTGGGGGCCTGCTACTTACCTCTGGTCAGCAGGGAATGAAGGGAGACAAAAGCTAATGCAACAACTGTTTAGGGTTTAGGGGTTCAGGGTTCAGGGAGGGTTTAGGGTTTAGGGTCCAGGTTAGGGAATGAAGGAATGGAACGACAAAAATAAACTACCATGTTATTGCAGGTTATACCGCAGTGGCTCCATCATTCTTGGCGAGCCAGGGTTACGGTTGAGTCTTCTGCAGTGTTAGGAGCTGAGATTTGTTGGTGAAAAGTGTTGGGTTGGGTTGGTCATAAACCCTAAGGTCAGTGGGTTTAGGGTTCAGGGTCATATATTCGCGTATATGCATACATGAGGGAAATATCAAGCTTGAGTAGGTAGGCTTGCTTGTTAAGCAGGCGTAGTATCTAGGCAATGCGACTCTACTTTGGGTATTGCCACCCTCGGTAACACTTTTTAGAACAAGTACAGTATTAAGATATCATTGTGTATCTAGAGCCTTCAATATGACCCGTATTATATAGACTGTTACCTTAAACCCCCAACCCTAAACCTATATCTAGAGCACTGAATGTTACCTTTATTGTAGACCGTTAACGGGTGGGGGCAGCGCCCAAACTCTACACCCTGAACTCTAAACCCTAAACCCTAAACCCTAAACCGGGATGGCAAGGTTGCAGGCTTCGTGTCAAGGACCGAAATTGCAAGATTGCCAGGATCAGGGTTCAAGGTTTCAGGGTTACGGTAGTTGGAAGCTCAGACTGGGAGGTTACTTTACAAGGCACATGTATGCCCCGGGGTCCGTGCAAACCCTAAACCCTTGAACCCTAAACCCTAAACCGTAAGTTAGTTGGTGGTCGCTAGCGGCCCATGAAGGCGACTTGCGACGTACTGTCAAGCCCTATGTATATACCATACCTTAGGGGTCCAAATAGCCCAATGTAGGTACCCTAATAATGGAGAATCAAGTGGACAAGCGAATGGAAAATGAAATGGAGACTAGGAGTTTATAGCGATGTATAGGGGTCCAAATAGCCCAATGTAGGTAATATTTTACAGACTTAGGTCCCAATGCAGGTATTATTTATATACTTGGATCCCTACGGATACGGGTATACACTGACGCGTGAAATTTGCAAAGTTACCTCTACAAAGTCCAGCAAAATCCATTACTGTGATCCTCCCAGTCCATGCGTCGAAAAGGTACGGCTGTTTTAACCCCCACCCTGCCATGTGTGCCCAAAATGCTGTGTGGCTTTGCTACAGCTGTGCATCATTTTGCTGGGGGTTAGGGCGAGGGCGGCGTAGGGTTCAGTGTATTCAGAAGGTCTGGGGACTAAGTAAGTCGGCAATAAGTTTGGCGTTTAATCTACTTAGCAAGTCCCCTCAGCCCTAAACCCTATACATCCCTACATATCCCTATCCGTGTGCTGTATATCCTTAGAAGCCCTTTCAAGGATCCTAAACCTTACCTACTACGCCCCATGAGGGATCAGCAAAGGTCCTGAACGTCGTCAGCCGCCACGCTAAAGCCCCGGTGAGCGAGTTCGGCGCCCCGTCGGGTGTTCGCAATTTCCAGGAGCCCTCAGGGGTTAGAGTGAAGGGTCCGGGCTTTGTTAGGGTTTAGGCTTTAGGATTT
Organism: Symbiodinium pilosum; assembly: GCA_905231905.1. NCBI lineage: Eukaryota > Dinophyceae > Suessiales > Symbiodiniaceae > Symbiodinium > Symbiodinium pilosum. The sequence continues at coordinate 137,435 of CAJNIZ010025002.1, forward strand.
AGGGTTAAGGATTTAGGGTGTATAGGGTTTATAGGGTTTAGGGTTTATAGGGTTTAGGGTTTACAGGGTTTACAGGGTTTAGGGTTTAGGGTTTATGATTTGGGGTGTAGGGTTTAGGATGTAGGGTTTAGGGTTTATAGGGTCTAGCGTTGGTCCTATGGTTTATGGGAAGGCGGGTCAGGGTTTGGGGATTTAGGATTCAGGTGTCAGGGCCAGTTGGGTTCTGGACCTAAAGCCTTTTAGGGTTTAGGGTTTATGGGGTTTCCCGAAATTAGGGGTACTTTTTTGGGGGGTCCCAATAACAAGGACTACCGTGTTTTGGGGTCTATATTGGGGTCGCCTTATCTCGGTAAACTATCAAATTCTTTGAACTTGTAGAGCTGCGGGCGCCTTCCGCAACCCGTTCCCACTAAAACATGTCACCCTGACCCCTAATATGAAATCCTGCTTATTACAAGAGACCTGGCAGTTCAGGGTTTACAGTTCGGGGAGACATTCCCTGATTAGGGATGCGGGGACGCTCAGTCTTGTCAGTGGGGAGGTGGTCTATTCAGCTGGGGAAACTTCCTCTTAAACTCAAACCAGGGAACCCTGAACCTTATAACCCTAAACCCTAAACCTGAACGTTATGCCACGCAGTAGGTCCAGACCCTAGAGCCTGCCCTCCCCCGAAGTAACACAGTGAACGATATGAGCTGTAGTCTAACCTCCTTAAAGGGGGTATATATGGGGGATTATATAGGGGAGTACTATAGGGGTTATTACGGGGGAGACTAGGAGTTTAGACTATAGCTCATTTAAATTGGGGGGGAGGCCGGCCCTGGCAAGCCCAAAACCTGAAGCCCTAAGGCAGGACCTTCCGAGTTTTTAGGATTTAGCGTGTAGGCTCTGGACCTCCAACATGCTTATAATAATGGCCTGTAGCCCCAAAATGATGGGTATATAGGCTGTTATTATGGGTGTTTGGGAGCTTCTGGCACCCCTATATGAATCCTGAGCCCGAAGCTCTATGAATCACCATGCCCAGAGACTCTCAATGCTTCGGATCCCTTGGGGAAGAAGCTGAGCCTTATACCCTGGTCCCCAAAGGCCCTAAAGCCCAAACCCTATATCCCGAACGTGGGCCGATTGTAACAACCACAGCCGCGTGCAACGCACATGAGTTGCATTTTCTAGGTACCCCAGTAGTACCCTTTTGCCCTTTTTATTTTGGGGTCTCCTTGTTAAAATTGAATAGTAGGAAAAAGGGTACCCTTATCCTTAATGGGTTCCTGGGGAACCTAGTTTTAAAGGTGATTAAGCGTGTCCCAACATGGCCTTATTTCAGGCTGTGGTGGCATTATACGTCGTTGAATGTCCTCCTTCATCTCTATAATTCCCCATCCCTCAACCCTTTTGAGCCTAAGTTGTCCTTTGAGAAGCCTTAATCCCTATAGTACCCCTTAAGTAGATAGAATATGGCCTTGGTTAAATTATAATATGATCCCCATATACCCCATATTCTATCTACTTAAGGGGAGCTATAAACCCTCAAACCATTTGCCTACATGGAACCATTTAAGGGGTTGCAGATCCTCTTATTTGGCCAGGAGATGGCTTTGGGCTTCACCACGGACATCGCGAAGAACAACTTGGGCGAGTCCTTCTATAGGCAAACCCTAAAGCCTAAACCCTAAACCCTAAACCCTAGAGCCTAAACCTAAACCCTAGAGCCTAAACCCTAAAGTCTAAACCCTAAAGCCTTGGGTCCCTGGGATGGTTAGGATGAATCAATTCGAACTAGGGGGGGAACCCGGGGTAACCCCTTCCCTTAATATTAAATTACCAAACCCTGAATCCTATAGAATTCGGGTTCCCCAGCATTTCAAAGTTTGAAACCTGCCTTCAAGACTACGTTCAAACGGCTAAGACTAAAGTCAATTAGGGCTCGGATTCTCGGAATTCCAGGGTTGCTAACATGACTCTAAAGGAGTAGGGATCTCCTTGACTTCCTAGAGTTGGATTATTTTTGAATGGTTTCTATCAACTTATTTAGTATGTGCCAAAACTCCAACTCCACCAGGCAGCCTCAACGCTAATAAGGCCCAAACCCTAAACCCGAATACTTCATTAAACCCCCTAAACCCTAAACCCTAAACCCCCTAAGCCCTTAGCCCTGCCAGGCCTTGGGTGCCCTTTGTGACTACCATCTTCCTGTTCATCTTCGTCAGCAACTGGTCAGGCGCATTGTAAAAGGTCTAAGGGTCCAAGGCTTAGGGTTTGGGTTTTAGGGTTCAAGGGGTCCAAGTCGCTGATTATCATATACTCCCCCAACACCTGTGTTGCCTAAGCCTCCAGGGTTTTGTGTTTAAGGTGTAGGGGGTCCAAGTAGCTAACTTAGTATGATGACTAGTGCCTATTCCTTAAACCCTAAACCCAAACCCAGTGCCAATATGTTCAGCGGTGCTTTTCTTGCGTGTTTGCCATGGCTTCGAGGGCCCTCTGTATGGACTTGGTCTTGGGGTTAAATCGAGGAGTTGGGATTCAAGTAGCATCCTAAGTACCCTAAACCCTAAGCCCTAAACCCTAAAGGTCCCTTTTCGAAGTCCGTGGAAATGGGGTCTAGGGAAAGACCATAGTACATACGGGTTCTCTATTGGAGCCTGCTAATTAATTATGGAGAACGTTGAAAGCCCTGCCTACACCCTAAACCCCAGCTAAATTTTCTAGACCTTGGAATGGTTTAAGCCCTCATTCTACCCTTGTCAAGAGTAGACTCAACCGCGTCAGGCGCGCTGATCCCGTGGAAGCTGTTTGAGATCCCCGCAGGCCAAGTGGCACTCTGAAGTAGCTGGCATAGTGCCATTTAGGGGGCAGGGTGGTCAATGTAGGGTTGTATAGGACTGAATGGATAAAAGGTTAGGTAGTTTGCGTGTTCGGGTAATGGTTTTGGGGCAAGTTTTTGGAGGTTTAACTTTGGTCAGTGGGTGAGCGTACATGGGGATTTAGGGGCTTGGGGTTTGAGGTTTGGAGATTTCAACTTTACACTCTAGGGTTAGAGGTTTATGGGCTCTTCACCTCTGATCCCCACCTGCGGAAGATCTCAGACTCACGTGAGAGGTTGCTTCTTAGGTTCTTTTCGGCTCAACTAACCCGAAGCCTAGAACCCCAAACACTAAACCCCAAAGCCCTAAACCCTAAAACCCACAAACCCTAAACTCCTAGACTCCAGAACCCTAAACCCTAGACCCCTAGACCCCATCTGACAAAGGATCCCCAAAGGCAGACACAGAGTATTACAAAGGGGTCATGATTGAACCTTAAACCCCAAACCGGAAAACCTTAAACCGCAAACCCTACAGCCCTAAACCCTAACGCCCTGAATTTAGACCCCAAACCTCAAACGTTAAAAGTCTAAAGCCCGAATTCCTCAACCCTAAAGCCCTAAACCTGAATCCCTAAACCCCTAAAGCCTGAACCGTCAAAGGTGAGCTTGCAGCGCCAACGAACAACATCAACACCACCGTGGCATTGAGCCTGCCCGAAGCTCAGGTTCCTCCACACTACTGGTCCCACTAAAGGCTATAAGGGTTTAGGGATTTAGGGCTTAGGGTTTAGGGTTTAGGGCTTTAGTTGTTTAGGGTTTAGGGTTCTAGGATTTCAGGATTTGGGGTTTCGGGTTTAGGTTTATGTAACTCGAGAGGGGCCAAAGAGGGGCTATATAGCAATGGGGTTTACTAGGGGGTCATATATGGGTGTAGAGTCACTAGGTTAACAATGGAGAATACCACAGAGTTTACTATAGAAATTCGTATTTGGGGTGTAGGGTTTAGGGTTGAGGGCTTAAGATTCATAAGGCTCAGGGTCTAGAAAGTAGCCCATGATGGAAAAGAAACTGCAAGCCACTACATCATTCAGGGTTTAGGGTTTAGGGTTTTAAGGTTTTGGGGGGCCTCTCAAAGGGCTCCATGGCGCTATACAGGGGTCCTGGGGATATATATTGTTCCCCTAAACCCTGAAGCCTACACCCTAATCCCCACATATAGGGTTCCGGGTGTTACTTGGAGGGTTCTGGGACTTAAAAACTACTTATAACTGGGCTTATAACCCTTCTTACGCTTTTAGGGGTTACGTACCCCAATTATAACTAGGGCTATAATCCCAGTCTTAAGTAGTTACCACGTCCCATGGGCCTCCGAGTAGGGTTTGGCGTTTAGAGGGTCGGGGGAGCTTAGTTCGTAGCTCAGGCATGGGCAGCGGCGCTGAGAGGTCATTATGTGAGCTACAGTCTAAACTCCTTAAAGGGGGTTATATAGGGGATTATATGGGGGACCACTATAGGGGATATTAAGGGGGATACTAGGAGTTTAGACTATAGCTCATGTGTCTTATATGCAGGGTTTGGGGTTTAGAGTACCCTAAACCCTAAACCCTAACCCGACCTTAGGGATCCAATTACAGGGTTTAGGGGTTAAGGGTTTAGGGTTTAGGATTTGAACCCTAACCACTAAACCCAAATTAGGTATCCAATTATTCAAAGAATACCTACATTGGGCCCTGTGGTCTGTAAATAGTACCTACCCTGGGCTATTTGGATCCCTAGGGCTAAACAGGGATTATAAGATTATAGAAGTACTTGCCATAGCTTTCATGCACTGGGTTGCTGTCAAAAAGTTAAGGCAGCTACCACTGTAAGCAAGCTTACTAAGCCTTAGACCGTAACATCGGGACTCGCACCATGTTAGATGTCGGATGTAGGTTTCAGGCTCCAAAAGATAGATTGGTGTAAGGTTTAGGGCGAGAGTGCAGGCTTTAGGTGCTTGCTGAAAGTATAACCTACAAGATCCTTTACAAGCGACCCCTAGATTGTTTCATCATCCCGAAACAACTTATACCAAGTCCCCTGAGCGCGAACAGCGGAAGCATCAATCTTTGGAATCCAAGATAATCCAAGTTATCTTAGGTGCACTGGCTGCTAAGCCCTGAGACAACAAGCCTTAAACCGTGCTTTCTGATTGGGAGTGGGCTGGACGGCATCGTAAGCCAGCTGCCGCGAAAAGAACCATGGACTTCCCTAGGCATCCAAAAATGGGTTTAGGGCTTGTAATAGGGCCCAATGTAGGTACCTGGACCCCCCAAAGTACCTAAAATCATGATCCTTTGACTGTTGTTAGTGGTTGTGGCCCATTCTTTTGACCCCCTGATAGGAACCTTATAAACCCTTGACTCAGGACCTTATGAAATCCCTAGAACCCTAAATCCTAAGCCTTTAAACGCCGTGTCTGAGTACCCTATGAAATTAGCTCACTGTTTCTCCGTACGGAAGAAGGCAATACAACCCCTGTATACCCCCCTATAGTCTATTCCTTTACTGCCTACTAACCCTAAACTCTAAACCTTAAACCATAACCCACCCCCCCATATGTAATTATATATATAATATATGTATATACGTATTCATTAATTTATTTATTCATTTACCCTAGAACCCGCAATATGTTAGGCTGACCTCCCTGGCCTATTTCGGCGGTGGTCTGGCCAAGAAGGGACTCGGCTACTTCGCCCGCTACGCACGGGCTCCCAGGTGGAAGGAGGAGATTTAGGAATTTCGGGATTCGGGGTTTAGGGATCAGGGTTTAAGGTTTGTGGTTGCAGGATTTGGGGCCCCCAAGTGCCTACTGTTTAGTTGTAGTTACACCCTAGCACTAGGTGTTCCCGCATTCAACTGTAAGTTCTTGGGGGCTATGGGTACGGTTTCTGACCCGATGATGCAGGTGGAAGTTTCTAATTCTCAGGAGCTCCCTTGTAATCGCGACATCCTTACGGGTACTCCATTTTGAGAAATTTGCATGTGTCTACTCAGGGACCCCCTATGATTTCTTATAATGCCCATGTCATCCAATGAACGTGGGGTCTTCACAGTGAGGTGGCCGAGGCAAAAATCCAGGGTCAAGTGATTTGAGCCCAAAGGCTCTAGGTACTTATCCAAAGATCTCCAGTATCTGTAAGTACAAAGTAGAGCTTCTATAGTAGGAAGTTTCATCATGGTTTTGGTCAGTAGCCCACGTACATGTACCTAGGAGCCTTTGAGTTACACGAAATGCAGTCTTTTTAGGGTGTAGGGTTTAAATGGACTCCGCCCGAACATTGGGAAGACTGATCAGGTCATATTGTGAAGATTTCAGGATGTACGCTGCAAGCAGCGCAATGCTCAGTCAGAAGCCAGTCAGGAGCCGCAGATAGGGTTTGGTCATGTTTTGAAGATATTCTCCATCTCCCCATGGCGCCGGCTAATGTTGTGTCTCTCCTTCTGTGTGCTCTTTTAGCAACGGCGGCCACCGACACTAGACACCACAGCCTTCGACCCCGAATCCCTTGCCCAATAAAGCCCCAGGGCCTCAATCCTATGGAACCTAAACCGAGAAAATGCCTGAACTGCTAGCCTTGAGTTCTTAAACGAATTATCTGATACTCCCAAGCCCAAAGCCATAAGCTTTGTATAGTGTTACTACTATGATTCTCACAGTTTCATTGTTAGATAGATACTCGATATTCATATTGTAGTATTCTACTATCGCTATTCTCTTGCTTAAGCTGAAGATACTCGATATTCATGTGGCAGTATTCTACTATCGCTGTGTTCCTGCGTAAGCTGAAGTGTGAAGGTCAAGCCCACTCCAATCCTGCTGCCCATCAACATCCTGGAGGACTTCACCAAGCCGTTCCTGGGACTAGGGTTTAGGTTATAGGGTTTAAGGTTTAAGTTTTAGGGTTTAAGTTTTAGGGTTTTAGGGTTTAGGGTTCAGGTTTTAGGGTTTAGCTTTAAGGGCTTTGGGTTTAGGGCTTAGGGCCCCAAATCCTGAATAGTAGACCCTAAAACCAACATCCCACAAATTTAATCCGTAGAAACCTCTGTAGAAGCCCAGTTTCCACGTTAAGTTCCATGTTCTTTCCCATTTACTTCTGCATTATTGGGGCACTCTCCCTAAACCCGGGCTTAGGGTTCAGGGTCTAAGGATTTACAGTCTAGGGCTCGAGGGATTATGGTGTAGAGATTGCAAGTTTGGGGCTTCGGTTACAGGATTTAAGGTAGAAGGTGTAGAGCTTTGAGGGTTTAGGGTTTGGGGTTCAGGGTGGCTGAGAAGTTCCAGGGTCCCGGACAGTAGGCCCTAAATCTCAAGCGCGCAAGTCAAGCACAGACCAACATGCTCTCTGCCATTGTCATACGGCCCCCTCGAGGGGCAAGCCCTGCATCCACGACCTAAGCCCTTAATGTGGATGGAGATTCATGGTATTCTTCCCATTCGCGGACAACAAGATGCTCAAGTTCGTGACAACATTCACGGCATCTGGTGATGCTTGGAGGGTCATGGGGACTTAGTAAGTAGGTTAATAACCTCTATAAGCCATATAATCACCCCAGTTATCCTTATTCTTAACCTACTTACTAAGTTCCCACGATCCTCCAAGTAGTCACCTACCTCAAACCCTCAACCCTAAACCCCGGGAGCCCTCCAAGTGGACTCCAGAGGCATCCATAACGCTATGACTCGGAACACAAGTGCTCTCAAGGGTCTCAGGAACTCGAGAGCGGGGTACAAGCACACCTTGGCGGTGATCCGGGCCATGAAGGTTGACTTAGGGCTTAGAGAGGTTTAGGGCTCAGGATTTAGGGTTCAGGGATGGGTTGAGGGAAGCGAAATGCTGGCGGACTCATTGAAAAAATCATGTGCCCGCAAAACAACACTCCAACCGTTGTCTCAACGGCACTTGTGGAGACTTGTTTTCGACCCTGACTGAACCCGAAGCCCTGCAATATCAAAGCCTGAGGTTTAGGGATCAGAAAGATTAGGGCTTAAGGCTTAAAGATCAGGGCTGAGGGGCCAATGTTAAGGGATTTAGAATAAGCCACTCTGCTAAGGCATACTATACAGTATGCATCCAGAATGGTAAGTTAGTTCAAGTTCCTTAGGTCCCTGTAGAAGCTCAGTGCCATTCAGTGCCCATTTTATGTTGCATTTTCTTTTGCGTTTGATTTTCCATCATGGTCGTCTACTTTAATTTCCTAAGCCATAAACCCTGTAGACCCTAAGCCCTAAACCATACGCCCTAGCCTAGGCCATAATCCCTGAACCATACCCGCTAAATCCTAAGCCCTAACGCCTTAAACTGAAACCATGAAACCCCTAAACCTTAAACCCTAACCCCCTAAACCCTAAACCCCTAAGCCCTAAACCCCAAAACCCTAAACCCTTAAACCCTAAACCCTAAGCCCGAGACCCTAAAACCTACATACCAACCCTTAAACCCTAAACCCCAAGCCTTAGACCCTGAACCCCAAACCCAGGCTGTCCCTGAGCTTCCGACTCTTCGGCAACGTGGTTGCGGATGAGCTGACCGTCGGAGCGCTGTTGGCATTGTTGGACTTGAGCTTAGGGCTCAAGGATTAGGGTTTAGGGTTTAGAGGGGTTTAGGGTTCAGGGCTCAAGGATTAGGGTGTAGGGCTTAGGGTTTAGGGTTTGTGGGGTCCTTATAGCTGTCTGAGATTGTTAAAGCTTTAGAGTTTGTAAGGGTGGGGCCTTCAAGCAATTGTAAGTTCAACTTGACTTGAGGGGTTGGGGCTGGGTAGGGACAACCATAAACCCTAAACCCTAAGCAGGTAGATTCCTATAGTCTCCTCTACTTACTACTGAACATAGCACGAGTGTTGCCCAAGATACCTACCTAGCTCGATGGGTTTGACCCTAAACCCAAAACCCCAAACCCCTAGGCCCTAAACCCTACGCCCTACAAGCCTTAAACCCTATAAGCCCTAAACCCCAAACTCAAACCCCAAACGGCTGAGTGGCAGGAACTTGGCTTGAATATACATATAGACATAAATGTGTACATACACACATATATACATACTGTAATATGTGGCTTCACTGAAACTACAAAACCCTAGGCCATGATCCTGAAGGCTCCCTGCAACTACGCGGTTCTTGAGCCTCAATACCCTCAACCCGTGACCCTGCCCTAAACCCCGAGCCTTAAACCCCAAACCTTAAACCATAAACCGAGAAACCCTGAACCCTAAAACCTTACGTAACCCTATAGTCCCCCTAAGTAGATAGAATCTTGCTTTGGGTACATTATAATAAGATCACCATATACCACATATTCTATCTACTTCAGGGGGACTATAGCCCTAAGCCCGAAATTCCGAAACCCTATAATCTACTTAAGGGGGACTATTAAACCCTATACCCTAAACCCTAAACTCTACACCCTGGAGCCTGAAACCCTAAAACCCTTAAGGGGGACTGTAACTCATTGGGTGGAGCCAGGTGCTCTGCTTCCTGGTACCCTTCATCATTCCGCTGCCCATCATGGGACTGGGTCTTTTTGCAGGCTGCCTACCAGGGCTCAGGGTCTGGGGTTTAGGG